>APFE030330554.1:63500-146213 GCA_000404065.3 Pinus taeda
ATGGTTAAGGTATGCATAACTCTTCTCTAGAAGGTAAAATTCATGTCTACAGGAATCTTGTTGAAAGAGTTGGTTGTAAGAATGTGCTCGGTAACATGGGCATGAAAGGTCTTGCATATCATTACTCGATGCTTGTAAAAAAAGAGTGGGTATGCTTTGGAGTGGCAAGACTCTTCCATAAGGTAACGTGTTATAGACATGATGATATCGTTTAAACATCCAAATGGTCTCTTAAAGAAAGAAGATTGACAATGACAACTTCAAGGAGAAGTTGTTTTAGCTTGTTGATTAGTTTGTTACGTGGGCACTTTGATTTAAACTTGATATCATGGAAAAAGGATTTTGATACAATATGAAGAACAAACCATGCAAAAGGATGTTGATCTCAAAGGAAACAAGTAACTGATATTTGACATATTGACAAAAGGCTATGATGATGAGGTAATTATGATATTGATGTTTTGGTTCTTTGGTTGGTAAATGGTTTCTCTACTTGGAAGAATGTTGTAGAAATGCATAATGGCGGTTTAGGCTAGGGCATCTACAACTGTTTGTTTCGAACTCAATTAAAAGTATTCATGGATTGAGTGGATGGCTTTAGTAATCCTTGGAGGATTATATGGTCAAGATGTCTAAATCATCTCGCGATTGAAAGGTAGCAATACAAAAAGATAACTTGATGTTTATGTTTCATGTACAATGAAGATTATTTTCATGAAGATTAGTTTCATGATAAGAGGGAGCTATGACTAGCTCTACTTTGATTGGCTCAATATAATGCCGTTGTTGCTGATGACTGGAGGAAAGTGCTATGAAAGGTTGATGGCTTGAACCCTTTCATAGATTGAGGAAAGAGTTTGGCTCCATAACAATCCAAAAAGATTAAAGCTCAATATGATGAGATGCAAAGAAAAGGAGTCATGCAACTACTTGAAGATCTCCATGAAAGAATCAATAGCTGATGTTTGTGACATGTTAAAGAGCTTGTGCGTGTGTCTTCCTATTTAAAAGGAGGTGAGTTATCTCCTCTATGCTTTAAAGGGAGTAGGAAAGTCTCGTTAAATGATTGAAAAGGAGTAAGGATCTATTGCTTGATCAAGAGGGAATGAGGATCTCCTCTCTAGTTAAGAGGGAGTGATGATGGACATCATATTCTCTTCTTCATGTGTCATGCACTAGGCTAGGACTAACAATTGTACGTTTAGTGAAGGCCATGGAAGAAGAATGGTGATTGGAGGATTGGATAAACATATAGGATTGGTACTCCTTGAGGATTGAGAAATCCAGGAAAGGAAGTAATCTTGTGGACTAACACTCTTTAAGGATAGGATAGGGTATCCAAGACAAGTGTGGTTGAAGAGGACTGATATTCTTTGAGGATTGGAATTCCAAGACAAGAATAGTCCTAAAAGGAGATACTCGGTGAACATCTGGATGGGGTATGTGCCTTATGAGGCTAAGATGTATGCCTTCCAACATTGTGCTATAATCTAGTGGAGGGCTGGAGCTTGTTACACAAGGCCTTGCAATGTTGATATTGGACAATGTTGGATATGATATTGATGCTTAAAGATGGCTTATCAATCCAACTCTTCTTATGAGAATATTTCAGTTTGAGAGAATCCTTGTACCAGTTGTGTAATTATGAATACCTCCCTAGATAAGGTAGTGTGTTGGAAAATGTAACTAGTTTCGGTCTTCATAATTATCTTTGTACTTATGACATTTTATATATTTGTAAAAAGAAGAAAAATAAATAATATTTTCTAGCACGGGTTTCATGCTTAAGTTGATTTGTCACTAGGGCAAGCATGTTCTTCATGCTTCTAGGGTTTGTCAAGTCAAAAGAGTATTTGTCATAAGTCTTGAAGTCAAGTCACATTTGGACATTTAAAAGAAAATGTAAAAATAATATTATTTTGAGTCAAAACATCATTTTTATCCCTACAAGTCCAAGTAGGCCCTGGCTCTTCAAGTCAGCCCTAGTTTGGGGTAATTCGACTTCCTCAGATGTGTATATATAAGAGCGACTCAGCCTTATTTGATACACTCTTCAAGCAAGTTTGAGCTCTCGAGAAAGAAGAAAAATCAACAAAATAGAAAAGGAAGGAGTCAAAGGAAAGAGGAGAAGGAAAGCGAAGTCAAAAGAGAGAGAATCTACCCTAGAAAATCTCACATTTGCGAAATTTCAGAGTTGCAGGAAGGCCAAAAATTGCAAGTTTGTTGCAGGGGGCTGAAATTTTGTTGCAAGGGTAGAAGTCTGAAGTTTGACCAACTTTTGGAAGGGTTTGATTGTCGTTGAGGTGACTTTGACTTGTTGGAAAGGCTTGAAAGGAGGGTTGACTTGGGGCTTGTGAGTGGACTTGGTCTTGACATTTGGGTCTTGGATTTCTCATTTGATCTGATTCTATAAGAAGAAAAGAGATGCTTTCTGGGTTTTCTCACTTTGAGGGGTTTTTCCCTAGCTTGCAGCCTATAATTTGTGTCCATTGTCTTTTATGATCTTAATGGTTTATGGTCCTCATAATTGTTTGATGAAAAGAATCTAACAAAGAATAATAAAAAGCTAATATAAGTTCACAAGCTTTTATTATGGATAAGGAAAATTGTTTAAATACCTGCCATACTAGATTCTCCAACGCAAATAATGTTTTTTGGAGGGTAAAAGTTCTTCGCTTTAGAGCTGCACCTTTTTTCCTATTCTATACACAAAGACCTTTCAAACGACACAAGAATCGCCACCATCGGAGTTTGTATGCAAAAGTTATGGTATGCAGAAGTTGACCTTCCTGTTTTGTCCACCATAATTCAAGTGGATACCACGCCAGCTGCCTTTACTCACGAAAAAGGGGCTAGCCGATGTTTGCCAATTTTTACCGATATTTTGATCCTGTCTTGATTTCGCTGATGTTTGCTGATTTTTACCAGAATTTTCCTGATTTTCCTGATTTTTTGGTTTTCTAGACCCTAGCCGATTTTGACAAGAATAATAAAGCTTGCAATTATATACGAGCTCACAATTCTAATTACCAATGATCTAATGATGAATGGATGCAAGGTCTATTTAGCGTTAAATGGAAGATCTTGGTTGATTTTAATTATATGCCTAATCTAGATGAAAGCCTCCTTCTCAATTGTTTTGAAACAAGTCTTAAACAATGTTGTAGAGGGAACTGTGGGTGAAGGAGTTTAAGGCCTCATTAACAATAATTGCCTAGGAGTTCTAACGACCCAAGTGCCTCTGTTCCTACAAGGGATCTCCCACAAGAGAACCGCAAGGTCACTTGTTTTAATCTTTGAGTAAGGGTCAAGCTTGTCAAATTGTGTGAAGAAGGTGGTCCTAATTTTGTATGAACCAAACTTATGCTTGGAGGTGAGTTTTAGGAATGCAAAACTAAATTAGAATGATAATGCAATTGATGATTGGATTAGGTAGTTTCAAAGAGATACAATAATAACAATATGCTTCAATGTGGGAGATATAAAAGACTTATAACTGAGTTTGATGAAAGCGATTTAGGATTACTCGATGAAGCAATTACATCAATATCAAATGCCTTAGTTATAATGTTTGTTAAAATGCTCTTCACTCATATGATATGACAATGAGAACAAGTGAAAATTTAAATGATGCTAACACAATTAACTAATGACAAATGAGATTGCTAACAATGATTTTAATGAGAGAAACAACTCAAAGACTAGATCTAACTCTGATATCAATGAAGTCCTATCTAATCAATGAGAGCAAAAAGAGAGGGTTAGTATCTAAATCCAAAACGAGAGACATTAACTAAGAGATAGAAGCTCCTCCCAATGTGAAAATTTCATCTATTGCAATAACTGTAAATTATTCTTCTAATAAATTTAATTATGCAGTTTGTTTGCTACAACAAACAAGGAATAAAATCACAACTGTAATTTTCACAATAAAAATACTGCAGAAAATAAAAATACTAGAAATTGGGAAATTCTAACACACACAAGAATTTTAACATAGTTATTGTTGGACAATTGTCCTTGGAAAAACCCAATGCAGGAAAATTGGTGCAACAAATGAGGGTTTTATTATTCTTCTTTAGCAACAAATCTAAGTACAATAATTTTGATGCTCTACTGGCAATCTAATCTAAGCAAAATACTAGAAAAATTGTTGTGATATTTTTCTCTCACGTCACCCCTTATTTCTACCACCTATATTGGCTTCCTAGCATCATGTTGGAGCCTCTGTGTCACTTTCTGCACAGTGGCTTCACAGTGGCTACACAGAGCCTCTGTGGAATTTGATGTTCCTCTCATTGCCTCTTCCTGGAATTGGAAAACTTCCTCCTCGAATGCTGCTACCCTCAACCACCTGCTACTGACCCTCTGGCTCTATCTTCTATGTTGAACCACTGCCATTGAGAAAATCGAACTGCCTGGGCAATTGAGTATTTGCACTGGTGTGTTCTCCATCACCACATTGATCCCTTCTTATATGTTTCTGTTGGGACTCCAACGACCAAGATTAAATAATCAATGGCTCAAATCATTTCTAGATCGGTCGTGTGAGTTTCTAGATGATTCTGACCTTATTTCAATTAATACTGATTAATTAACCATATTCCCTAAGTTTAGACTGATGAAATAGTTAAAAAAATGGTTAATAATCTAACTGACACACTTCTAGGCGGAATTTCCAAAAACAATTTTTGGGTTTTGGAGATCTCACGTATTCTATCCTCTCCACCAAATTTCATGGCTAGAACACATCTGATGCTACAAAAACTAACACTCAAGACCTTAAAAAGAGCACAAGAAGATGATCAATTTTAACAACTAGAACTACTCTTCAAATTATCAAACACCAAAGAGGAATCCACAAGGCAATAGATGGTACACTCCAACGATCAAAAACTTTTACGAAATCTCAGAATCCCCTCACAACCTTGATGGATCAGTAAACAAAGCCCATCGCCAAGCAAGAGAAGAGGCTGTAAAATTTTATTAGATTTTATGAGTTATATGTGACCCATTATGATGAATTTCAAGCCTTTTATCTTCAAATTTTTATGTTAAAACCCTTAATTTAATTATGCTTTAGATACGAGTGGTATTTGGCCTCCTTAAGGACTACGAATAGGATGGATAAGGCTTCCTAAGCCTATGACATACATTGAATGAATATGTGTCACAATGAAGTGTCAAAGGGCTAAAGCCCTAGCTACAAACTAGTGATAAAACCCTTCAAACCAAGGAGCAATATTCTTGCAATGACAATGTGTTAGTCCTTGAAACAAATGAAGCTAAGAGTAAACCTTAAAAGGCTTTGTGGCTAGGCTATATGAGGCCTCCAGGTCTTGCGGATAGGCTATAAAAGGTTTTTAGGCCTTGCAGCTAGCTCGCAAAGCAACCTCCAAGTGATTAGACCCAAAACCAAGTAGACAAACATTGGCAACAATGGATATAAACCTGCAAAAAGTGTTTGAATCATATGCAACAAGAATAAGACCCTAATAGGTCTGCGACTAAGAAAATAGGCCTCTAGAGGCTTGTGGCTAGACCTAGGATAGCCAATAGGGCTAATGGCTATCCACAACAAGCCTTGTAATCAAACTTGAGCCACAAGAATGTGTATATATGCCTGCAAAACTAAACCCAATTAAAAGTGGATGAAATAATTTACAAATTTTTTCAAGCTCAAATCATTGCCAAACAATTTTTAATGTGAGACCAAGGGCCTAATCCCTAGCGGCTCTGTTAGACAATGTTATATCATGAAAGGAGTAAAAAAATGATGGATTGAAGTCTTTAGAGGCCTTAGAGACGCCTTAAAACCCTTGCGGCCATAAAGAGAAGCGAGACGACCCTCCAAAAGGTGAGATGTTGAGCCCAAACTCTAGCCGTCTAGGTTAGGTGAGGGCTGAAACCCTCTAAAAATCCATCTCTTCCTTGAACCCTTGAATATCTACCGGCAAACAAGTTCAAGAATAAACCCTAGACATCCCCTTCAAATCTGCAAGAAAATTAAGCTAAAAATCCCAATGGCTATATACAAAAATTGAAAAAGTATGTAGAAGGGTTAGAAGCAATTATTTACAATTTTGTTTACAAATTTACAATGATTATATGGCTATTATAAGCAAATCTATTCAATTATTACACAAATAAATTAAAAATAGAGGAAAGAAATAATTTTATAGGTGAGTAATAGCCAAGGTCTTTGCAAAACCAATTGTTAGATAAGTCTTTAAATTTAACAAAGTGGGCTCTTTTGCTTTCTTATCTTGTGAGTTGGTTGGTCCAACCAAAGACTTCCCCTCACTCCCAAGATTTGAATACCATATAGTCCCTACACATTTAAGTTCAAGTTATTAGATCAATAGGGGCTAGATGCACATAAAAACCCTCAAGATCTAGAAATACCTGCTAGATCAGTCTAGTTAGAATGGTTTTCCAAACCCAATAACTAACGCAAGATATTTGTGCAAATAGTTGATCCATCCACTAGCTAATGAAATAATAACTTGTAAAATATTATTTAGTAGAGCATTAGGAACCTCATCTAGAAAAACATTACCACAAGAAGCAGAAGAGGAACATCGCCATGAATAAACCCCAAAGAATTTTGCTTTATTATTCCAGAAAAATATTACAACAAACAGAGCTTGACTGGGAGCTCTATCACAATTTTTTTGATGATTAGATGATACAATGAGGAGCAAAATAGCTTGCTTATATAGAAAATTAAGAGCATCAAAGCCTTCCATGTGGAAACGTTGTCTAGTTCGCTTGATCCATGGCTTGATCTTTGTCAAAATAATTCGAATCCTTGATAATTGTAGTACAGATCTACAGGAAAATTCGAAATCCTTGATGGGTGTGATGGATGGACCAATATTTGACTTCTTGGTGTTAGAAAATTAGAAAGGCATAAATATTTTCTTATATAGATAATTACTTGTGATTCTTTTATCTTTTAGTTCATCGAGCAATTACCAAAACAATAGCACAAAGACACCAGATTCAGGCGGACAACCAGGGAAAAACCGCCATCTAGGGGAAAAGCCAGTCAACAATTCTTCCTTCAATAGTTTTACGACATAATCCAAGAGTCTTGAGCTAGACAAAAACTTCCCCCACACCAAGTCAATCCTTTCTTCCTTTTTGCATATGATATCTGTTTAATAACAACTTCGACCTAGCAACAACAAGTTGTAGTAGCAACTTCGACCCAACAACTAGCAACAACAACAACAACACCAACTTCGATCTGACAAGAGAGACTTCAATCTCCTAGAGGAATCCACCTGAGAAAGAGAGAGATAGGACAAAATTTTGATTTTCCCTTTTTCTTCTTCTTCTCCAATTTTGCACTCCCTTTTGTCTTCCTTTATTACTTCACACTTCCTAGCTTCTTTCTTTTGGATATCGAATTTATGAGAGAGAGAGTGAATGCTCCAAATGAAATCAAATGTTCCAAATGAAATCAAATTGCTCCAAAATATAGGCTTCTGGTGAGGTCAAATTGCTCAGTTGAGGTGGACTTGATCTCGTCTCCTTGAGTTTGACTTGGTGTAGAGGGGAAAAATATCATATTTGACTCAATATTAATTCTTTTTACATGATTCAAAAGCCCAAGAAGGGTCTCTCTAAATGGACAATGACTCTAATGACTTAGAATAAATCCTAGAAGTCCTCAATGGGGACTTTGACCTAGAACATGATGACCCAAGCATGAAACCCATATAAACTGTCAAAACCCGTATAAATTGCTAAGCCAATTGGGGGCACACTAGTCCATGTGCATTATCTCATGAATAATTTGGGTAACATACAAATTGTTGGGGATGCTAAAGGTGCCCATGGAGTGGAATGATGCTCTGCAAGTGATAAGAGTCCCATGGCTCTCAACACTTCACCTTTAGGGTGTCATATACTCTAGTGGACTTAGGCCCCAATTATATTGCCCAACCCATGATGAAACCACTTGCCAATCACAGATATTGTCTAGTGCGACAAATTCACCATTAGGTACAATTAATCATTAGTGCTTTTAGGTGAACCAAGCTTGTTAGTAAAGGGCATATTCAGACTCCATATGGTGCTTGTCCTCCAAATTTGGGGCTTTGATCTCAAAGTTATGTTACCACCCTAGGTAGGAGTGGCTAATAAATGCTCCTATTAGGGGTTCCAAACCACTAAGGGGAATTGCATGTCCGTGGTACATCATTCAATTAATAGGTGGCTTGTGAATACTAATGAAATTAATGGGAAACAGGGGTATCAAGGCCAGATGCCATGGGTACAAGGATAACAATGATGAAGGATGTCCACATATTGAGTATGTAGATGTAGGAGGGAGCAATCATGGATACTGATTTACCCCATCCTTTGTTTTTGTATCCTCTTTATTTTTGTTTTGCCCTTTCTTGATTTTTTTCTTTGTATTAGTGCTCGGGCTCCAGGGAATGAGAGCATGGTGTGAATGATGTAAAACAATTATTACTCCCTTAACATGGGGCAGTTCATCCCCCACGAAGGGTTGGGACGTGCATGGGTTCCTTTAATGATGTGAGGGGAACTGATGGGCCCTAGGAACCAGGATGATGGCCATAATGATAATGGGTAAAGCTCATGTTTGGCTTTTGCCCACGTGATTTTGCGCCAACCCAAATATGTGGACATGGGTTGTGATAATGCCTCTTGGATGCTGTTGTCATGTGGACCCAAATATAGAAAAATGTGAAATGGGGCTCATAATGTGCCAAGGGGAGTAAAAATTGTAAAACGGGAAAACATGAGCATGCTACCAAAATTAGGGTTTCCAAAGTAGTTCCCTTCCTAAAGCCATGGGCCAATAGGGGAGATCCCACAAGATTAGGATTGAAGATAAACGACCCATTTAAGGTAAAGGAACAAAACCATGGTCAAAACCCTTCCTTTTTCTAAGTCACCCAATAATTCATGCCTAAAATGCCCAGATTAAAAACAACCATAAGCACCTGATTTCACATTGAAAAACATACCTTTTAGATCAAATTTCCCACCTTCTACCATATGCTCTCACTAGATGGGCAAGGAAACATAGAAATGATGTAGGGATCAAAGATAAAATGACACATCATATCAGTTATGAGGTGGTTATTAGGGGCTACCCACTGTTGGCTAGAAGAAGATGAGTAGGAGAAAAGTTGTCCTAGGGGTACACACTTTTGGTGGAGATGAGCTCATCGTAGAGCACTTGATCGATGTACTCGATTAGGGAGGTCATGAGATCCCCGACAATCTTCTAGGACGTAGACCTGCGTCATGCACACCATTAAACAACTATTGGAAGCATGTGCATTGGACATAGTTTATCACCCATATTTTTTTATCACAATATTAATAAACCATACAGAAAAGTAAGTTTATTTTAAGATTCAATTCAATCTACTATGCAATATATCTAACATGAGAACATGAGATGATGATGCTAGCTATGCAAACATGGTATGCAATGCATCTACACTATCACAAAATGCTAACATACTATGCATAAACTAAGTCTAGTAATATAAATCATGAGATAAATCCAAGAGTAGATATAACAATAATCATGTGCAAGGTCACAAAGGTGGGAGGTGGGAAAATAAGACGACCCTGTTTTATGAAAGGAAATCATGGATGCAAGGGAATAAGGAGAATTATGCATGCACCATTAGATCATTCCCTCAAGTTTGAATATAGAGAAGTGATTAAACTCAAGTACTCCTCAAAAACCTCCTTTGTGATGCAATGCTTCATAGTGTCCTTAGGGACACAATAGGAGTGATGAGGAAATGGCTGGCATGGAGGATTACAACAATTGGGTTGTTCGTTACAAGGATCATTTTGAAAAGATGCAACCAACATAGGCTCATCGTTCACAAGACTAGTGTCCAAGGATGGCTCAAAAATATGAAAGATCATCTTTTCTTGATGTTATGGAATGAGGCAAGACAAGGATCCTATTAGCTTCATCATCGATATCATAAATTGGATCCTTGTCGAAGAAATAGCCATTGACATCCGATTTCCCTTCTACATGCTCGAACTAAAAAATGTAAACTTCCAGGGGATGAATGGGATCAACCTTTTTAAGGTTTTCAAGGAGCGCATTATCATAGATAACATCCTTGAAGAGGGAGGGGCTCTTCTCAACTTCATTTTACAAAGAGTCATCTTCATTAGGATCCTTGTCACGCTTCTTCTCAAAATCACCCTAATAGCTTCACTAATGCTTTCATCTTGATGATCTAGAGAGGACTGTTGCACATGGCATTCTTCAACTTCTTCACTATTGCGGAGGAAGCCCACTTCGTGGAGAGCAACAATCAAGTTTTGTATAACATCCTCAACATGACTGCTTGATCCCAAATTCTAAAGGAATTCTTTAGCAAGAACCCTAATGGAGGGGATACTTTTTGGTCTACATCATTCAAGCCAATCCCTTCGATCTTCTCGAAGGGAATCCATGAAAAGCGACACGAGATCATCTTCATGAACGATATTGATTTTAGAGGTGTACTTGAGGAACTTGACAACATGATCCATGAATGAAGAAGGATCTCCATTGAATTTGGGGGTATTTTCCCTACAATTTGAATCACATTGATTAGGATATCAAGGAATTTCTTTCACTTGCAAGGCGGGAATATCTTATGCAAACCCCAAGGAACCAATGCGTTGAGTCTCGTATAACATACAAACTAGGAGGCACTAGGGGGGAATTTATTATGATAATTTAAATATTATTTTTCAAAAACTAGCCGTTTAATATAGTCGTTACTTAATAATATTTGTTTTTAATGCATTAATAAATTAATATCATAATTTAAATATTATGGTTCCAATATAGCCGTTACTTGAAATTATGGTCTCTACATTGCTCTGTATTTAAGCCTTTTCCATGGTTTGCCTCTTCCTCTCATCCTGATGATTAACCACACTTGTTGGTTCAAAACGCATTGGCAAAACTCTCTTATGTGATTTCTACCAAAAGACTTTTCCTAGTTCATTAAATTCATTACATGTTTTACAATGAATAACATATGCAATACTCAACTAGATAACCTTTCAAAATTAAATTTCAACAATTAGGGCTCAAAATAACATAACCTAGAAGCAACAATTCCATACATTAGACAAGTTCAAGATAGAAAATATTCTCAACGAGCACTTACAAGACAACCTGTAGTATCCATCCATTATCCAAAGAAGTAGCTCCAAAGATAGTAAAAAATAACTTCCAAATATATAAATGCATGAAATAGAACTCCAATAGCCAAGAAGGGACAAGTGCAAAAATCCTCTAATAGGTTGTATTTCAAGTGTGATGACAATGAGAGTCTAAAATGAGGTCTCATCTCTTTATATATGTCTAATCAAGTCTTATGGTAGCCTAAATCCCCTGTTAGGTGTCAAATCATGGGATAAACTAGGTGTGGTTACAAGGCAAGTATATAGCCAATGTAAAATCATAAAGATAAACCCACAAGAGTGTCGAAATGTTGACGTCATCGCTGTATGGGCCTCTTGGAGGTATGTGTTGAGCTCTCTTTGTGCCAAAGTGAATCTAGAGGGCTCTAAAAGTCATGAACTCGGGGTTGGCCCCTAGATGTCAATGCAAATCTTTGTGTGGACCGCAAAATGGGTCTCATGGGTGTCTTGGTGATAAAATAGCTTGTATTTGCTCCAACTTTGAGGGCTCAGAGGATGGTGCTATCCCTCCCATGTATCGATAGCAACAGAAACCTCATTTGTTTCATAGATCAACTGACAGAATCCGTATATTCTAGTAAGCTTGCTGGGGGCACGCTGGTCCAAGAGCATCATCTCATGAATAATGTGTGACAAAGTACAGACTGTCGGGTGTGCTAAAGGTGCCCATGGAGTTAAATGATACTCTTCAAATGATAGGAGTCCCATGACTGTCAACGCTTCACCTTTAGGGTGTCATATGCTCCTCTAGTGGACTCATGCCCTCATTAATTTGCCCAACCCATGATGAAATCACCTACCAATCACACATAATGTCAAGAGCCGCATCTTCACCATCAATTAGAATTAGTGCATCTAAGTGAACCAAGCTTGTTAGTGAAGGGCACATTGAGGCTTCGTATGGGGTTTCTCTTCCAAATTTGGGGCTTTGATCTTGAAGTATTGTTACCTCCCTTAGTAGAAGTGGTTAATAAGTGATCCTGTTAGGTTTTCCTTGCCCCTAAGGGGAAGACAGTTCCTTGGTACATCCTTCAATTAATATGTGGCATGTGAATGATGATGAAATTGATGTAAACACAGGTGTTAAGGCTAGATGCCATGGGTACAAGGATAACAATGATGAGGGATGCCCACATATTGGGTATATAGATGTAAAAGTAGCAGTCGTGGATACATGAATTTTCCCAACCTTGGATACAAATTCAAACTTTTTCTGTAGGTTGAGACCTCCCCTTTCCAAGTTGATGCTCCCCTTTTTAAGAACAACAAGGAGACTTCCTCTAGCAGAAAACTAACAACTTCTTCCTAGATTTGGAGCTGTTTTGGGAACTGCACTAAGCATTCCAGGTTGAGACCTTAATGGTCTCACTCTTCAAAGCATTAGGGAGCACCTCCTGTAGCATAAGCTGTTAGCTTCTTGCTAGATTTGAAAGTGTCGGTGGTCATCTGTATACTGCGACTGATTGAGATGTTGAGTTCTCCCACCTATACCTCATTTCGGAGAGCACAATCAACCAATTGTTGTAATGCATTTTTTGCATATTTGTATTAGAGCTCTCTTCTTGGACTCATATAGACCCCTTCAGATTAAGTGAGGGAATGTTGGACACCTAATCTGCTAAGGGTTGGTATGGTGGAATGTGAACTGTCACTCGAGTCCAAGAGACCTTGGAAGATGGAACTGCCGATGATAAGGATGTATTGTATTTATTTTCTTTGTGTATAGAAATGCACAAAACGATTTACCTTATCTTGTATTCATCATTCCATGTGTGCGCTTAATAGTTTTTCCACTCCTTTTTATTCACCTTCTTCCTTTTCTTGATTTTTTTCTTTATATCAGTGCCCAGGGCTCTAGTGAATGAGTGCATGATCTGAATGATGTAAATCAATTATTACACCCTTAAGGTGGGGCAATTCATCGTCCACTAGGGTTTGGGATGTGCATGGGTTCCTTTAATGTTGTGAGCGGTGCTCATGGTTAATGGGAACCAGGATGATGGCCATAACGATAAGTGTAGAGCTCATGTTTTGCTTTTGCCCACATGCTATATTAAATGTCCCGACCATCTGTTTACTTTTATGATCTTCCTTTTCTTTTGCTTCTTGCTTGTGGCCATGATATGCTTTTTCGCTTTCTTTTAGCTACATCAACCTCCAGGGCAACATTTGCAGACCCGACGCAGATATGTGGACAAAGGGAGGGGACTGTGCCAGTGCCTCATGGACCTAGTGGTCATGTGGGCCCAGAGAATAAAAAATGTGAAATAGGGCTCGTAATGTGCAGAGGAGAGTGGAAAATATGAAACGGGAAAACGAGACCACAATACCAAATTCGAGGTTTCCCATGTAGTTCCCTTCCTAAAGTCTTGAGCCATTGGGGGAGATCCCACGAGACTAGGATTGAATATTAACCCCTCATTTAGGGTGGGGGACAAAGCTACAGTCAAAGCCCTTCCTTCTTGCAAGGCACCCAATAATTCTAGCCCAAAATATGCAAATGGAAAACAAGCATAAGCACTTGATTACACAATGAAAAACATGCCTTTTGGATTGGATTGCCCACCTTGTAACATATGCTCTTGACAGATGGGCGAGGAAACACACAAATAATGCAGGGAGAAAAGATAAAAGGTCACATCACATTGGCTATGAGGTGGCTCTAAGGGGAAAATCTCTCCTAGGGGTACCCCACTTTTGGTGGGTAACGGGTCTAGCAATAGTACTTGGCCTAATATCCTGGAGAACTAACTATGGAGGCTCAATTGTGCCCTTAGATGTCCTAGTTGACAAGCCAAGTAGTAGAGAGTGGTTTCCTTGAGTGTTGTTATTGGTGTGCTGTAGCAATATGATATCCAACTAGCTTGTCTATAGCTGGTTCCAAATGTTGAGAAATTGAGGGGATAGGGATTAGGGAATTTCTCATGAATGATAACTATTTGTGATGCAACTTTTACTTAGTCTTTTAGTAGCTTTTTTATTTTTCTTGATTATGTTAATGTTTTCTATCATCAAAACAACTACCAAATCATAAATAAGCATGAGACAAGAGACACAAAATGTAGGTTATCAACCAAGGCCAAAACCTCTCCAATTTGAGAGGAAAACCCAAATGAATACTTCTTATTATAGAATCTTTAGGTGACGAATTCCAAGACCAAGCCCCTTGACCTACTAACCTTTCCAAGACCAAGTCACAAGGCTTCCTTGAAGCAATTCTTCTTCCTTGAGTCAACGTTAGTCAAACAGATTGGTTCACTAAGGATCTCGAATTCTCTTTAGATTTTGGCCTGTTACCCACCTTTTTGTGGGTGATACCCCATTCTTCATTATGGCGCTTATGGACCTCATTAGGCCTCTTGGAGGGCCCTATGATGTGTATTGTTTATCATTTGACCTCTTAGGAGGATAATTGTTTGATTTGTGAGTTAGTTTGGTGGGCTTGTCACCAAAAGTTAGGTTATTAGCACATTATTTTATTTTTGGGGCTTATGTAGGCCTAGGAGACTAATTTGAACTCCTCATTAGTGTATAAATACTAGTGACATGAGTTCATTTGCTCATCATCACTTTGGATTGGATCTCTTTTTCTCTTTAGAATTTCACACTTTTTCTTGGAGTATGAGTTGGAGCTTTATGGATGTATTTTGATGTTTGGATTTGGTTTATATTATCCTGGAGCTTCTTTATTGTCAATTTGTGGATGTTTGGATATGTTCTATTACATGTAAGTACATGCTTTTAATGTTATTCTTATTTTACTTTGTCATATACATTGCATTGGGAATTTCGCTATTTTTAGGGCTAATTGTTGCATGCATTTCTTGCTTAAAATGTGGAGTTTCGTCTCTATATAGAATCTCTCAATGTATGGGCCATGTAATTTTGAATGAAATTTCCCACTTATAATTCATCAACTAATTCATCTTGATAAGCCATCACCTTTTGCAAGTCAAAGTATAAAGCTTTAAGGTTGTTTCCCCTTGCCCTAGAAGGCAAGCGCAATAGCCTTAAGGCCTTCTTGACTAAGAAACAAGGTCACCATTCATATTTATCCTAGACTCCATTCTCCCAAGACTAAGGCACTGATCTACCAACACGTGGTCAGTCAAAATAAACTCTTTGTCACCTTCTTCTAGGTCTAGCCAAGTTGGGTCACCTAGGGCATCACTTTCCCGACAAAGTAGCCCTCCAAAAAATTCGATCTCCTAGCCTTTCCTTCGATGGTGTTTCCTCAAGGACTCCTCCAATTTTGAGGCCATCCAATTTTGAGGCCATTTTGATAGTGGAGTTGTGGGATAACCCAAGCCCTAGCTCCGAGATCAAACTTTGCTATAGCATCCCCAAGGCTAGTGCCTCATAATATCAATTTGACACCTTTAAGTGTAAATTCTTGCTTTGATCCTTTGCTACTCCTTGTCTGGGCTAAGAACATCATTGGTTGCTAAATTCTGCCCGTTAACCTAGGTGGGACCACTTGATCCCATGTGGTCTCGCACCTCTGAAAAGTCAAATCTTCAAGAACCATTCAGTAAGTCAAGTTCAGTAAGGATTTTAGGATTTGGAAACTCCTTCATAAGGTATATTTTTCTAAAGCTGGCCCTCAAGTCCTCATCTCCTTCTATTAGAAATCTTCGTACCTTGCTTGAAAAGCAATAAAGTTCTATCGTTGAAACCCCTTTTAGGAAAAGGATTACAAAGGTCACTTGATATCCATTAGTCGATTTATCCTTGTCAAGTGACCTTTGTATATACGGGTCTCCTCCCATCGGTGAAAGTTCATAAAGAGTAGGGAGTCTTAGCATAGGTGATAGTAGGCTAAGCCTCCATTGTTGCTTATTGATCTAGTAGTTGCCCGTTAGGAATCCCTTTTATGCCCCCCTGCTAGTTTGAGCAGTAACACAATGTATTACCACAAGGCTGCAACTCTTGGCCTCTTTAGAAACCATTGTTGCAGCACGTGTAAGAGATAGACAATGATTTGTTCCCTTGATTTCCTTTAGTTGTATAGTATGACCTCCAATTCAGTTTGATGGATGTCTTGTTTTCTTCCTTGATTCAACTTCTAAGATGACTGTAATAACCTCTACTTCTTCTGCAGCAGATGACACCCTTGATCTACAAAATAAAATCCCTTGAGCATGAAACCCATGCCTCAAGCATAACAAAATAATTTGATTTTTCTTCTTTTCATTAGTTACACAAAATCATGATTTACACGTCATTATGAAGAATGAACCTAGTTACATATTTCAACACTCCCTCTTAACTAGGGAGGTATTCATAATCCATACAAGGTACTTGGACATTATCAATTTGAAGAATTCTCATAAGAAGAGTCAAATTGGTTACCCATTTGTTTAGGATCATATCATCAAACATTGTCACATAGCAAGGCGTTGACTAATAACTCTATCTCTCCATAAGATTAAAGCACAATGCTGGCGATACCATGGTTTATAGACACCCTCATCACTGTCTCTCTCGGAACATACCCCACCTGTCTTCTCTCAGAGTATGTTCCACTAGGATTGTTATTATCTTGGATTTCCAGTCCTTAAAGAATATCAGTCCTCTACGACTACTCTTATCTTGGATGCCCTACTCCCCAAAGAGTATTAGATGCCAGATGCTTACCCAATCCTCCATTGTATCTTCCCAGGTTGAGACAAGAATGATGTGTCTATATCTGCTCATGACCTCCACTATGGCTTACGACTGTTAGTTCTAGTCTAGTGCATGACACATGAAGTAGAGAACCATATCTGCCAGTCTGTCTTAATTGGGGATGACCAACCCGTTCCATAAAAGGAATGTACCCAAGATCCCTCTTAATCAGGGACTTGTTCAATCTCCCTCTTGACCAATGACTTGCTTCAAAAAACCCTTTAGGTGTAGATCACGAGACAACCAATTGCTTGAAGAGCTCCTCCTTTCGATGCCATGAACTTCTTTTTCGACCATCCATCACTTTCATTCAAGAATCATGTTAGTTATGTCATCCTTTCTTTTATTGGAAAGTGATCCATTAGTCCGTATTTGGCCTTTCCTTCATGCCTTTGTACCTTCATTGCATCATGTTTCGTTCAGCATCTTTTTGCCCCACCACATGAGTGTCAATTGTAGATGACATCTACAACTCTTCCTTTGGTAGCCTTGCCTTAGTCCGTTCAGATATTATTCAAAATTAGAAAATGAAAATTAAATAAAAAAAACCTTTGTGAGGGTATTTCATCATGACATCTTCTTGTTTTGATCAACATCCTGCATATATATTGACACATCTCCAAAAGGATATACAACAACAATGGTCTCTTTCTTTTTCAGACTTTATCAGGATATTCATATTTTTCCCATGGAGATATCATAGTCAAATCTTCTAGTCCTTGTTTGTTGATCACCTTCTCCATAGTTGCATCTTTCATGATCTCTTCCTTTATTCACACATTTCCTTTGATGATGATGATAACATCCTTGATCTTGCTACTTAATGAGTTGACTTTAAGTTACTTTGATTTGTAGAACTCTTCAATTTGAGTAGAGGTAGAGTCTTTGTTGTCTCTTTCCTTGATCTTGAGAGAGGATCCCAAGAATGCTTCTAGTTTAGACTTCTTCTCTAATCGATCTAGGGTTTTGACAATTTTCTTCTAGATGATGATGTAGCCCTTGCCATCTTGGAGATGAGAGGATCTTCTTGATTCTTTGATCCCCTTGATGCCTTTCTAGAACTTTGGTCTTTGAGTGCTTGAGAGTCCCTTATTAAGTTGCCCTTCCTTGACTTGTCACCTTAGCTTTGATACCATGTTGAGAAATCTAGGGCATAGGGATGAGGGGATTTCTCTTGAATGATAACTACTTGTGAAGTAGATTTTACTTAGTTTTATTAACATCTTTCTTTCTCTTGATTATG
Organism: Pinus taeda; assembly: GCA_000404065.3. NCBI lineage: Eukaryota > Viridiplantae > Streptophyta > Pinopsida > Pinales > Pinaceae > Pinus > Pinus taeda. The sequence continues at coordinate 81,634 of APFE030330554.1, forward strand.
TTAATGTTTTAAGCTACTTTGATTTGTAGAACTCTTCAATTTGAGTGGAGGCAGAGTCTTTGTGGTCTCTTTCCTTGATCTTGAGAGAGTATCCCAAGAATGCTTCTAGTGTAGACTTCTTCTTTGATTGATCTAGGGTTTTGACACTTTTCTTCTAGATGACGATGTAGCCCTTTTCTTCTTGTAGATGAGAGGATCTTCTTGATTCTTTGATGCCCTTGATGCCTTTCTAGAACTTTGGTCTTTGAGTGCTTGAGAATCGCTTATTGAGATGCCCTTCCTTGACTTGCCACCTTAGCTCTGATACCATGCTGAGAAATCGAGGGCGTAGAGATGAGGGGATTTCTCTTGAATGATAACTGCTTGTGCTGCGACTTTTACTTAATCTTTTATTAGCTTCTTTCTTTCTCTTGAATTTGTTAATGTTTTCTATCACCAAACAACTACCAAATCATTACTAAGCATGAGACAAGAGACACAAAATGTAGTCTATCAACTAGGGCCAAAGCATCTCTAACTTGAGAGGAACAAATTCTTCTTCTTATAGAATCTTTATGTGACGAATTACAAGACCAAGACCCTTGACCTTCTAAGTTCTCAAAGAACAAGTCACAAGGCTTGTTAAAAGTATGCAATTGCTGTGAAATTCCACCTTGGATAGCTCACTTGATAGAGATAATGATTGGATTGAATTCCTTTTTTCGAGAGGACCAAAATCAACCCAAAGATCGCTCAAATTGGATAAGTGAAAGTGTACTTATGAAGAAAAGCCCAGATGCGCATATTTGATAAGGTCAGCCCCAAAGCAAAGTGGACTACCTTGAAAGGTTATAAATGCAAGTGACCTCTACCTCATTTGGACACAATGATGAGACACTCTTCTATCTTGTTTTTGGCTTGGACATGTCTGATGCTCGTCTGTGGAGGATCTCGTTCAATCTGAGGTGAAATTGCAGGGTCCGAGGCTCACATCTTTAATTTAGGGTTTTGGGCCCGAGTCGCAGGCACAAAACAAGAAGGATTCAACTATAGTCGCACACACAAAATGTTATCCATGCCACTGGAGACAACCCTTCATCCATACGAGTTAGGGTTTTAGCAGTCCAGATCTAAGCCTAGTCACTCGCATGCCAGGGTTAAGGGAGCGACTGAGACAACTTCAGAATCAGGATTATGAGTATATACATTGTTGGGATCATTTCATGGATTATGCAGTTGTGATGTTGGTTAGTTGTATAGATGAATATATAGATCATTGTACTCTCTTTTGCTGAATAATTTGATGACAATCTAAGAAGACGAATTTGCAAAGGTTTTCCCCATAGTGGGCTTTGCCCTGCTCTCTAACCAATTGTGGTGTCTCTATGTGTTAATGCTTTTCTTCTATTGTTTCTTTTATATTCCACTGCATTGATGATGATGATATTGTTCTTTCTACATAGTTGCATATAATGATGATTAATGACGTAAATTTGGATAATGTTATGATGTTGTGGGGTGAACTTAATGTGTTAATGAAGAAATGCAGTTATCAAAGCAAAGAACAATATAGCCCTAAGAAAATTTAACAAGGCTTCCTTAAAGCAATTCTTCTTCCTTGAGTCAACGCTAGTTAAACTCATTGTTCCACCAAGGATGCTGGCTTCTCTTTAGAGTGCAACCTATTTCCATAGGCCTGCAACTCTCAACCTCCTCCCATAGGCCTGCAACTCTCAGCCTCTTCAGAAATCTTTGTTGCACCATGTGCAAGGGATAGACAATGATTTGATCCCTTGATTTCCTTTGCTTGGATAGTATGACCTTCTCTTGCAATTCGGTGAGATGGATGTCTTGTTTTCTTCCTTGATTCGACTTCTAAAATGACTGTAATAACATCGAATTCTTCTGCAGCAGATGACACTATACTACCTCGCATGTGTAAAATGTATTTGCCCAAAACATAGATCTAAATTACTTTGGATTTTTATTCTCCTTTATTCTCTTGATGGTAGGTTACTTCTCTTATGTTTCCCACGCTTGTTATCTTGTTTCAGATGCTTGATTGAATTGTTGCTTAAGAGAGGCCGAGTCCTCTCCCTATATATAGTGATTTGCCCATGAAATAGGCTGACTTGTGCAAGTGAGTAGGCCGACATGCTCTTCTAGAATGATCTCCATCTTCTTTTGAGGGCTGACTTGAAGGGATGCTTGTGCCAAGGTCTTGGAGGGTTTATGGCACAAATAAATTCTCTTTTTACAATATGTAACATATGCCCAAAAGGGTCTTCAGTAGATGACATTGACTCACAAAACTTTATGACAATAACCAAACCTAATATCTCACAATGGGAGCTTGATCTACCAAATAAAATTCCTTGAGCATCAAACCCATGCCTCAAGCATAACAAAATAATTTTATTTTTCTTCTTTTCATTAATCACATAAAATCACGATTTACACATTTCATTATGAAGACCGAACATAGTTACATATTTCAACACCAATTATACCTAGGGTGCTTTATATATATGTAAAGGTATGTGGAAGTGAGATTTCATATAAAAGTACTCTTTGATGCTTTAATAATCAAAAGGTTACCAAAAGGGGGTTAGAAGGGATTCCTGGGATGTGATTTCACTTGCATTTCTTGCATGTATTCTACCTTGATTGTTGTGTTATCCATTAAATAATATATCATTGTGTTATTTAATCACATTGGAGTAGACATTTGAAAAGAAAATTTAAAAATTTATGAGCTTTCTATCCTAAGATAAAACTATTGAATTCAACAAAAATAACTTGTGCAACGTAGGGTTTGAGGTTGGAAGTGTAAAATAGTCACAATTACTATAATTCTTGGATTGGTTATTATGACCCTAATTTTGAAATTCCACAACTTCTTTGGATGTACAAGCATTTGCTTGATTAAATTTTATGCACTCTATCAATAGGTATCCTATTTGCAAAATTCGTATCCTTACCGTTAAAATAAATACTAATTTTAAATCAATGATATCTCCACTTCCCAAACTTTGTTTTTGTTGTTGTTGTTGTTCTTTGAAATTAGGTATTTTTTCGAGAGGAATTTAGTTCTCATATTGTGTTCTCCAAATTATGCATAGAAGGTTTCGTAAATCTAATCGGATATTGCCATCTTTTTTTATTCTTCTACAAAAAAGTTGCTCTGATACCACTTGTAGAGTAATTAAATTCAAAACCTTTGGAGAATGACATAAAATTTAGTGCAAAATGTAAGAATACAAGAGAAAAAAGAGATAAGCCTTGACAAAGATCTCTTTCATAATAAAAAATAGGGAACTATGTTCACTTCCCTCCTCAAGGGGGCAACCTAGGTCAACAATACTTGAAACACATTCAATTTTTTTTACATAACATTACAAATCCTTCCACTTAATATAAAGCTAACCATAGATAATCCTAACTATTGGAGTTTGGTTGTCATTCATGTCAATCCAAGCAACGACCAAAAGAAACCCCACTTTTGATGAAGAAAGTGGTAGGGAAGATTAGTGTTTTTGCAAGAAAGACCATCATATTTCATTGTCTTCGTTGTGCAAATTCTATCGTGTTGATAGTGGTGGACCCCCCAACATGTCAGGGGATCTCCCCAGTAAGAAGTCACAACTAGAACTCAAACCACTTGGTGTAGGAGTCCCAACGGTGGGTCGTACGATATTGCCTTGACCGCGGTTGCGCCCAGAGGCAAGCATGATGTCCTTGTTGTAGCAAGGGTGTGACCAACGTAGCAAGCTAAGGAAGGTGCATGAAGGGTTCTAACACATGAAAAGTGGAATGAGTGTGCCCCTTGGATACCTGTGGAAACATGCAGCTTGGAAGGGAACACACGAGCAAAGATACATCGCAAGCTGGAAGGCAGGTGAACGAACAATCCAAAGTGATGGTTAAACCAATAGCATATCTCAACAAGATTCGTACATATATATATAGAAAGAGTCCATACAGACATGCATAAGCAAACATATACATATATCGTTAGTGTAACCAAGATAGCTGAAATACAACAACAACATATGCATGAAACGTGCTGGCTCTATTATATTAAGAAAGTGAAAGTTCCAATCATACAAGCAACCATGACCAAACACTAGTTCCAACAATGGAATGCTACAGTGATTGCGTCTTGCTCATCCAAAGAGATATACTAGCTCTGCACTATTGAGAATCCAAGGCTCGTTACAATACACTCCAAGCTTTCTCTAAGATACTCCTATAGGAAGCTTGGCTCCCAAAAGCCTGTACAATGAGTTATGAGGTTCTATAAATAGCAAAGGGTGGGTTGACCCTTCACATTCCCCTTTGTGACTCTTCACCTACCGTCATGACTCTTCAACTAATACATCACTGTTACACTCGACCATCGACACTTGGTTTTCACTTTTACAAGATGTTACATTACAATTTGCAGATGTACCCATGTGAGGCAAAGTAGGCTTGAGCAAGCCATGCAAGCTATCACTAAGACTCAAACAACTGTAAGAAGAACAACTCTTTGACATCCTCACGATGATCGACAGTGGCGAATTGATGCCAAGGTTGGTAATCCGTGATGGTGTCCGCGTGCTCAATGGTGACATCCTGTTGAAAGAGTACTCTTGCCTCTATTGCATCAGAGTACACTGATTTGACACCTCTGTCCAACTCATCTGCTAACATGCACATCATAGTCTTGAGTGCAACCAGACCAACAACATATTGATGCATAGTGTGTGCACAGATCTCTAAGTCGGCATTAGTGGCCACACACATCAACTCATCAAAGTACATGTCTAGCTCTGTTCGGACTTGGTTCTTCGACTTCGCATTGGTGAGTGTGCCAATAGATGGGATCGCGTGCGCGCATACATTGACATCCATGCTTCTGAATACTCGTGCATGCGAAGCCTGCAAATTGGTGATGCGCTGTGGGAGTTCCTCATAGTTCCAGATCTGACTCTAGATGCGTGCCTTCAACTCTACTGCCTTCGGCTTAATCATGTTTGGCAAATGCAATGGGGTTCGTTTGTATCTCATTGTCCATGTCTGCATGTGGTTAACAACAGTGTGCAAATTTGACAAGATGCGTGGTCTCCTAGCACAACGTTGCTGCTAACCGTTGAGATGGACAATTGCCTTATGCATGGTGCCGAATCAGGAATACAACATCCATATGACTGTTTCGAAGGACGATACATCTTCCAATATCGTTCTCTTCAACTCCGCTCTGGCAAATGATGTAACGTGTTCTCCTCCTTGCTTGGTCGCTTTTTACTCCTTGGCCATGCGCTCGTTCTCTGTTATCAAGAATTGAACACTCGTGCTGGTGGCCTTAGTATATGCTCTGGTAGCATTGGGCAATGCTGCTGGATGTTTGCGCACATCAGATACGATCACTTGTTCTTCAAACTGCGTAGGAGATGTGTGGACATTTGGAGTAGGCACTCTGCGCGAGTGCACAAATCTTTTTTGCAACTCGTCAAAATATATGTTGTGCATCTTCGCTTCCAGATTGTCTTCAAGGATCTTTGTCTCTTGATCGTTTGGGACGTACTCTGCTTCTAGATCTGGTGAAACCGGTGGAGTGACCTCTTCGTTATGAGGCATGAGGTCGGTATCCTGATCTAACTTTGACTGCACCACATCTGTATCCATCTGCTCTAGCATTTGTTCAACTTCTTGAGCTAAGTCTTGCTCCAACGACTGCTCACCTTGTCCGCTTTGTGCCAGGTCCTTGGATGAGTCTACAACCTGTATGGGCGCAATTTCGTCGATCTGTGCATGCTGGGACTCCTTCTGTGTCTGTCCTTGCTGCGCTTCCTTCTCTTTTTTGCACAACTCCTGTTCTTCCCATAGTTCCTGCTTCAACTCTTGTAACTCCTTCTCTGCTTCCTCCATCCTCTATTTATCTTTGCCTTTGCGCGTTCCTCTTGTCGTGCTGTCGCCTCTTAACCTCAATGTCCAGAGCTGCTTTTATCACAAGTGGATCTGCTTTGAAATTGCAGCTTTGTTCTGTGTCTGCGCTGTCATCAGCCTTTCTCTTGCCTTTGTCATGTGTAGGTTTGTTACCCTCTGCTGCTGATGATGATGGTGCTATCTGAGATGCTGCTTCACGCTGCTTTCCTAACCATTCCACAACTATGTTGACCGGTTCATTGAGCTTGGAAAAGCTGTCACAATACCTCCATGGGTCTTCCTCAGGCCAATGACACGCCCCGTGGATCCATGAAAATTGCGCTCTCGCATAGTGGTCCTTTACAAGGCAATGTGAGTCATACAGGTTGAAATTTTTGGTGTCGAAAGTGAATCTTTTGAACTTTGTCTCAGCATCAACATGCTTGAGATTTTGTATCTTGTATAACCCGATTTGCAAAGGAAGAGTGTCCTATGCAGTCTAGCTGACACTTCTTGCATGACGAGCTTGTACATGGCAAACTTCGGGAAAACATGCAGAGGCTTCTCTGCATTGTACATCCATATGAAGGTGCCAAGGGGTGAGGCATACCAGTCTGCTATGTCGATCAACGCCTCCATCGTTGCCTGCAACATGCAAGGTGGATCCTGCTCAAATATCATTTTGTACACCGGGGTGACAAAGTGTTTAGACAACTATGTGATGACTCTACAGAAGCTACATTCAGAGAACAATATGGAACAAGTGTGCAAAGAGGTTTTTGAAGGTGTCCATGCCCACTTCAAACCTGGGAATTGCTGACGGGCACACATTGCATCCAAAATATAAATGGACATGTATACCTTTGGTTGCTGACCTTTGAGCAGATGTCGGGCTCCTGTCACCTGTTCCTTCAACCTGAGAGCCAACATGTCGAACCAGTTGCATGGCCTTCCTTCGCTGGCTAGTTGGTCCATTGCAATCATCCAACTTTGCGAGAAAGCTTCTGTTCTCTCTTAGTTGTATAAGCGGCATGAAAAGATGACGAAGTACTAATATGCCTTTCGCATTATCTTCCTCTTGTAAACCAGACTAGGTGTTGTCCTGAACTTAGCTGGCTCTTGCACCCAACTCTTCAAAATATCTCTGGAGTTTGCGTTGCTGCGTGTGCTGTAGGTTTTCTCCATTGTGATCACCGACTGTGGCAAGCAAAACATCTCCTGATAGTCCTTCGCCCTGAAGGTAGCAAGCTCTGTCACGTTGACACTGCTCAACATCAACGTCTCAGGATTATTGTGCGAGACAATCCAATGTATTATGTCTGCGCATGGAAACGTGGGATACGTGCATGCAATCCGATACAAGCCAGATTTGTGGATGTTGACATAGACCCCACGACCTTCCATATCTTCCTTAGATGTGCTTGAGAATGTATCATTGATGTCTTGCCATTTCATTTTGATGTCTTTGTCTATGACCAACTTGGTGTCTTTGTAAATGGGCAGACCCATGGAAACTTGTTCAACTTCATGTCTAGTTTCACTTCCAACGATGTCCTTTGACGCTACTCTCTTGGAGGCCATTGTACTTGTACTGTTGAGAGACAGACGAACACATGTTATACCTGGAGACACAGCGACACTCATGGCAAGCAATCTATCAGTTAAAAACTAAAACAAATTTGAGGACTAACATGCAACACACCTAGGTGACTGGCAGTAAAGATTACACAATTTTCACTTGGAGGCTAGGAGATTGACAACTGGAACTGCGCAAAGCACAATTTGGCCTGTCAAGAGGCTGATTGACTGCTGGAATTGCGCAATGCACAATCTAGTTTGCTTGCTGAGGGCTGAAACTACACAATGCGCAATTTCACTCAGCAAGGACATGCATGCCTAGAGACTCCATTGCACAACTTTGTTAGTTAGCAGGGCATTGCCTCCCAGAATTGCGCAATGCAAGCATGGAGGTCAGTGCTGGCCAGGTTTGCACAATTTTTGGAGGGAATTCAGAGCCTTCACTTCTAGAAATGCGCATTTTTGTCCGGGTAAGGCAATATTTGCCTAAGGCAGCCCAAACCCGCCGTTGGGCGACTGAAAACATGAGAAGGTTTGAATGCATGGCGAGACTGAGTGTAAGCAAGAGTGAATGATCATACTTGCAAACAATGTGTGAAACGAGTCGCCGCAACGACGACTGTTAGTGCAAAACAATGTCATGCATGTGACAACAGTGAGATGCAAATAAAAACTGAAACGATGCTTCTACAAGCTAATATACATTAAAACGACAACAGGCGTTCAACAAAACCAAGCAAACAACATTCGTAGAAAGCGAAATACGAGAAGTGACGTAAAAGCAACAAATGACATGAAAAGTAGACTTACCTGGAAAACGCTGAGTTGAATGTGTCGAAGACTCCTAAATGTGCTGTGAGATGTCAGAGCTCCAAGATCGATAAGGAATGAGCTCTGCAATGTTGAATAAATAAGTTTAAGGCTTATGATGCGCATGACACAAATCTAGGAAAAAATGACACTTGGAGGGAAGTTTCTAAAACGATCTTTGCATGTAACTTCAAGTTCCTAAAAGTAGATCCCTAAAATTTAGGGATGCTTTTTGCTATTTCGAGAAAAAGCAACCCATGCATGCAAATCAGGACTGCTCAGTCCTCGAGGGAACTGGTCAACCTGAAGGCACATGCAACCGTCTACAAGCCTGGGAAAGGGATTTGCGCAATTTCTGGGTTGAGCAAGGCTAGTTGTCTCTCAGGCATTGCGTAATTTATGGGGTTAGCAGGTCACTGCCTCCCAGAATTGTGTAATTTCTGGGCTAAAGTTCAGTGATTGGCTGGATTGCACAGTTTTCTGAGGGAGGGATCCTGGGTTGATTGCACAATTCTGGAGCCCAACAGGATTGTGCAATTTCTGGAGGGAACATTGGTTCCCCTCTAGAATTGCGCAATGTTTTGAGTGAACCTCTCAGCCAGAAAATATCCTAAGTCCAGAATGACAGCATGTGAAGGGAGACAAGCAAGTTGATATGCATAGGCTAGCAAGCCTTTGAAACTCAGCTGAAGCCTATGTACTTCATAGTGCAAGACATGTTGCTAAGGATGGTTGGTAGGGAGGTTCCAAAATGAAGCTAAGGCAAAGTTTTAGAGGGTGGTTGTAGCTGCTACAACATATCGGTAGGTGGCATACTAAATAACTCCTTGCGGTGAAGGAGATATGCCTTGTCAAAATTGGAATCTCGAATGTGTGGTCATGGTCCCTAAATTGGGATGCTAGTGGTTGCTTGATGATTGGTCTAATTTGGGCTTGTTGACCTTCCTTTAAGTAAAGAATATCCACATTAAGCTGAAGTCAAAAGGTGATCAAAATTGGGTCCATAATTTCCAAATTTCAAAATTGTTAAGGTCAACTCCTTGCCTAATGTGCAATTTTGCCCCCTTTAGAAGTCCCCTCCTTCTCTATATATATGAGGTCAGATGTCTCCATGTAAATCATCAATTATTCATGTAGATATCACCTATTATCTTGAGTTCCACATGCCTTGTAGAGTTACACTAATATGGAGCTCTAGGCCGTTTTTTCCGAGGTTTTCTTAGCTTGAAGGTGTAGCTATTTTCAGTTTCTTCTTCGCTGGATAGAGGCAAGTTAGGAGGCTAATTCATTTGACTAAGGCAACTACTCTTATGAGGCTCCTATTCATATTTTAGTGGCAAAACAAAGGCCCCTTTCTGCCTTCCTGAGGCTAGATCTCCTTTTGACCGTGAGGCAAGAGTACAATTGTGGTGGTTAAAGGACATAACTTTGTGGCATAGGTTGGGCTTTGAGGTAGGAATACATATTTGCAGTGATCTGTTGTAAAGGTTGAAGCTTTCTGAGGCAACTTGAGTGTATATTTTAACATTTTCATGAGATTGTTTTTCTTTGTTGGACCATACCCTTCTCACTGAGGAAGAGCATCATTGTGTTATTTTTTCGTGAAGCTTGTTTTCCATCAAAGATTGAAGTAAGGCTGCTTGGAGACAATTACAGATCTGGTATAAGGCTCATTTAAGGGATTGCTTATGGACTATCTAACACTATTCAAAATCCCTAATATCGACTTCCTTGAGGCCCATCTGTGATGCTTCACATCTATATCTGAGGTGGATTTAGGGCAATCTATGCCCTGTTTCTATGGCACTTTTTCAAGCTATTTACACCAGGACCATGTTGCCTGCTTTCTCGGCCCTCCAAGGCAGATTGCTTAAGCCTTTATCTGTACATTTTTCACCATTTCTAAAGCTGGACTGAGATTTATCATTTGTGCCGAATTTGTAGGTTTTGTTGAGCTAAAAGTGTCTTGTCATCTTATGGAGTGCGAAGATTTATGATGGAGGAAAACTGAAGTATATCTAGGCCCTTCTGAAGTTGTTTCAAGTTATCAGTAAGGTATTTTCAGTGGCTTAATTTAAAGGGCCGATAAAAGTCTATAAGGGAACGATTGCTACAATCAAATTATGACTTGTTTTGAAGGGCTGATTGGCAGTGCAATCTGAAGCAATTGCAAGAAGTTTCATATAGGTCATAGTTGAAGAGATCAATAACTTGGACAAGGTGTCTCAAGAGAAGATATCTTAGCTAATTTTGAAGCAAATGTTGGTTGAGAAGACACATTCATGATAGAAGAAAACCTGTCTGAAGGCTGAAGCATTCAGTGGCAGAAAAGGTACTCCTCATATCAGCAAATTGAGGTATGAGACAACGTGTATAAATTTTTCAGTTTATGTTTAAGTTGTTGGATGGATGGCCTAAAACAATATGCATGGAAGAATTTTTAGGTTTGACAGAGTTTGGCACATCATTGCATATTTCAAGCATACATCAAAGGTTATGGTTTAATTGAATATCTTTGTAAGTGGGTCACTGTCGTTGGAATGGGAGCCCACAATTATTCCTCTACATTTTTTCAAGGTGGCTGGGTGGTGCAAGGTGGAGAGTGAAGTCTCCATCAAGTTAGAGTTTGACTACACTTCAGGTTGGTAGGGTGGTGCCAGGGCATGTTGGAGCTTGCAGGGTGTTGGAGCATCCTTTCAAGAGGTGGAGCTTCTTGATAAATTGAATGCTTTTCTAGAGTACTTGGAAGTTGGAGTTGATAAATACTGTACTCATAAATTATATTTGAAAAGTGTTTCACGGTTTTTCTCTTGGAAGGGTTTGCACCTAAAAATTTCTTGTGTATTGTTCTTGTGATGTGATGATGATTCATGTTTTGATCTGATGACTTTTACTGCTTTAAAAATTTAAGAATTAACTAATTGAAGTGAAACACTGATTCACCCTCATCTTAGTATTTCCAACACTAACTACTTATGGGCCTATTCACAAAGAGGATCCTTCTTGCGATAATTGATTTTCGGTAAACTTTTTAATGAACTCTTTTCAATGAAGGTGGCTTGATGCGTCAACAAAGTATCTATATATGGTGGTTAGGGTAGGACCCTAAGAATTGGTATTGATCCATTGATCAGACATTGCCCTATAAATGTTGAATTCCTCCATGTCAAATCATTCAAAGAAAATGTCAGTTGGTATCTTAGGGAGTATATATAACTAGATATCAAGCAAACTATATAGATCTTTAGGATTAGGTGAATATCATGAGATAATATGACAACTCTAACCTAGTGAAAGGAGTGCGATGAGCGAAAAGAATGCTCCCTGGGTTTTTGGGAGCCTTTAGTCCTGTTTGCAAATTTTGTTTTGAAATAACATTCCAAATGCATTTTTTTCAAAGAAACAAACATTTTTGAGTGGGACAACCCATTGATCATACCTATGGCCCTAGTATTGATATGGGATTCAAGGTAATGTTAAATTCTTAAAGTAAAAGTGACATTCTCCTTAATCTTCGTTTTCATCCTTTAACTTAAATTTTTAACATTACAATGAAATGACTCAAGATGTTTGAGAGTGGTTCCAACCTCATTGGATTTCATATGGAGAACCTAGAATTTTAGATCTCATTCAAAATCCAGCAAACTTGTCAGTTTTGCAGGATTTCATGATTGGGCGGATTGCAATGTTTCCATTGGATTTTGTCATGTATTAGGGTATGGAACTCGTATTGAATCGAGAGCACCAATCCCTCTATGTACCTTTGATGTTAATGACATTGGTTGTGGAACTCCTTTATCATGACCTTCCTAAAAATGTATGCATCACTCATGCAAAATCTTGACTTGACTTGACATGCTATGCTTTTTCATCTAATGTTAATGCTTAGAGGGTGATATTAATGACAAAGATCCGTTTATATATCTAGAGGTAATGACAAAGATAACTCTGGATATTAATGCTTAGATGGTGATATTAATGACAAAGATCCTGATTTTCCAACAAGACTAAAAAATTAGACATTTCTCGTGGCAGCAAGAGGCCCAAGCATTAGCAATAGATAATAGATTTGATTGTCTTTTCTAGTTTCAAGTAGTTTTTATTACTATTGACTCTTTCATATTTATTGATATTTTTTGTAAACAATATGTTAGAGACAATTATGGCGAACACAAGCATATGAAAGATAAGCATTGAAATTCATATATTATTGACATGATATACATTTATAGTACATGTTTTGACCCTTGGATTCCTATTCTAGGTGGTCTCTTGGACTCTCTTTGATTGTTCAGCTTCCACACCAACCCTTAGAGGATTAGGTGTCCAACATTCCCCCCCCTTAATCTGGAGGGGTATGTATGAGTCCAAGAAGAGAATTGTAATACAAAATGTGCAAAAATATGGACGACAACACTAGGCTGAATGTGCTATTTGAAATGTTGGTATGAGGGGGTGGTTTAAGGATGACCACCAACACTGAAACGCTTAGTGCAGTTCTCGGAACTCTTCCAAGTCTGGCAAGAAACTGAAATCATATGCTAGAGGAAGTGTCCCTAATGCTTTGGAGAGGGAGACCTTCAACCTGAAAAAAGGAGGTCTACAACCTGCAGTGGTTTAAGGATGACCACCAACCATGGAATGCTTACTGTAGTTCTTAGAACTCTTCCGAAACAAGCAAGAAGATGAAGTCTTCTGCTAGAGGAAGTGTTCCCAATTTTTTGTAGGGAGGTCTCAATCCCGCATAGATGGTTTAAGGCTAACCACCAACTGAAGGCATGCTCAGTGGCATCTCTGTCTCTAGCTGCAACTTTGAATCCTGTATGGAAGGTTGTGGAACAAGCTCGCTTGATGTGGCTTTGAAACTTGTAGATGATCATCACTTCCCTCCTTGTCAGATACAAGGTGAGAAGATGAAGAGATTTCAACTGCAAGACTTTTCAATATTCGAGAAGAAGTCCTATTATATGAGTGAAATATCTTCTTAGCTGTTGAATCCCATTGCCAAGAAGTGATCCATCCAAGATGAATCTTTGATCTTGTAGGAGGCTTGTTTTTGAAGCATATGTGTGAAGAATGAGTACGCTGACCACAATGCTTGCACTGATGAAGATCAAATCAATGATCTTTCATATGGCGAACTCGGTCGCAGTGTTGGCATTTAACATTCTGTTATGGCTACTGCGGAAGAGGAACATAATCTGGAACAACTGAAGGTGAACTCTCATGAAGGAATCCAATGCTCTGAAATTGGATGGGCTTTGAGTAATCTAGAATATGAAAGGACAAATCCTTGTCATATCCAAGACCAGTTCTATGCTTGTTATTGACAATCTCTTCCCAAGGTCTGATGATGGGCTTGGGAAATGCAGATTGAACTTTTGCATCTGCATGGAAATCTGCTCTTGAACTAGGAATTAAATGTGAATCAACCTCAACTTTATATTCTTGCTGCTAATGGGAGTCTGTCTCAATGTTCTGAACAAAAACAGGTTCAAAATGATGACTCCACTGTTGCAATTCTGCTTGCTGAAGATGAGATTCAAGCTGCAAGAAATATATATTTTCTTGTGCATTTTGTATATATTTTTGAATGTCATCAATAGTGTCTTTGCTAATTTTGATTGTGCTGTCGGCAGTGGATACGATTAGAGTTCTCAATAACTTTGATATCTTTCAAGCTTCGCCATTTTTATTAACAACTAGCAAATAAAGAGTGTGAGCAATTATGCAATATCTTCTTCTACAAATAATATCAAGCCTTAATGGTAGGCTTTGGAGCAACCATTAAGACCAACTTTCAACATATACCACCTAACAATTTGGCTAAAAATAGTGAGCTTAAACTGTCTGAGAGAAACTCAAAAGGTAGATTCCCAATGCAAAATGGTACATGTAAAGAAATAAATAAATTCTACCTCAACATGTTTAAAGAATTGAATTCATGTCCTTCCTCGCTCACAAGGTGCAACTGTTATTCTCAGTCCCTTGTGTTTAGTTTTTGTCAGTCTACAAGACTGCGTTCTTGGAGCCAGATGCAATCGTTCAGGCATGGGCCTGTTGACAACTTCAATTTCCTACACTGTATTAACAGGTGGTAACCATGGCAAGCAAAATGCGCTACTTTTTGAATTGTATTTGGCTTTATCTTGCTGGTAGGTTCTCACTACTGTGTGTCCTTCTCCATTGCGTACAATATCTTTGAAGTAGGAAGGGTTTATTACAAGTAGATTTGTCGACAGGTGCATGCAAAGGATAAAGGAGGGGTTGCGGATTCCCTGCAAAGGAGTCTCCCTTTGATGCAATGCCTTCAACTAATGAGTAAGGAAAACAAAGAGAGCCGCGGGAACTGCTTGCAACATTGACAAAACAATGCCCATGAATTTATGGAGGGGTGGTAGGCTGGCCGAGAGTCGACGTTGCTTACTTTGCAGAACTCTCTCGCGCGGGCCTCCTAAACCGCCCACCAGTATAAAGACCCTGAGACTGCCAACCACTCGGATTTACCATCCCTGAAACTATGTATCCAAACTCACGACAGGGAACGGTTCTAACAACTCCAACATGTAAATGTCATTTTCATCGCTCGAGATGGCAAATGAATTTGAAGCAAGCTGCGGAAACGACTCTTGGCTTTTTCCTTAAGCTCACAGAGTATCTCAACTCTTTGCACTTGAGCATGAAATCTTGTCTCATTTTGTCCATGTAGAACACTTCGCTCGCTGCTTCAACACGGACTTTTAATGCACAAGTGAAGAACAATGTTCCACGCTCACCGCACCATTAAACACAATATTTGATGCTAGGTTTATTCAAATTGAATAGGGAAAACAACAATCATATGCCAAACAAAGAAAGTGACTAGAGATGCGTGTGGGAATCCAATTACGAATTAGAAATCAGTGAATGTGGAACCGATGTCGATAGACTGGACAAGTATTGCCAAATCGCAACCATCTGGAAACAGAAACATTATGGAAAATGTGGCCGCAATGTATTTGAGAAACATTCTCTTCCCCAAATTTAAAGTCGAAAACCTCAAATAGGGGCAACTTGAGATGATACTATTATTATCATTGATATGCTCCTCAGATGTGGCTTTGTTTAGCACCTCCTCCACAAGCGGCTCTTTCTCCCAGCTTCTCAATAGGTCCGACTCCAACAAATGGAGAGAAACAACAGAGACTTACAGCCCGCTATTTTCATCTCAACAGTTAGCACAAACAGTGTCAATGCACATTTTTCAAGGTTCCAACCAACTGTCAATGCATACACATTCACAAAGAGTATGAAAGAGTAATGAAACAATTTGCTAGAGCGCCCAGGTGCATCAGAGCAACATTAGAATATTTCTATAAACAAAGAAATGGTAGGCAAATTCTGGAAAGGATGCAAAACTGACATAATTTGAAAATTCCCTGGCATGGCCTGCGCTCTATTACCATGCTAGAGACAATTATGGCAAACACAAGAAGATGAAAGATAAACATTGAATTGCATATATTATTAACATGATACACATTTATAGTACATGATATTCCATGTGGTCTCTTGGACTCTCTTTGACTATTCAACTTCCACACCAACCCTTAGAGGATTAGGTGTCCAACACAATATATGACAATTTAAGTTTAAAGTTTGAAGTTGGCAACTATAACTCATTAGTAATGAATTATGAATATGATGCTTCGTGAAAGTTGAAAGTTGTATCATTTCATTTCATTTTATAAAATTTCATTTCATGTTAGATATTATTTGTTGTAATGGTTACGCCTAGCATAAAAGTACAACTTTGGTGATCAATGATGATAAATGTTATATATTGAATTTTGAAAGCTTGAAACTTTAGGATTGATGAATCATGAGACTCAATTTGTTGTATGTTATTATGTTACTAACTTGTGGACGTAGTTGATGAAGATTATAACTTCTAGATGATTGTTGTTATATGGTTCAATCTATGTTTTTTATATCTAATTAATCATTTTACATACTTTTGTTGACATATATGGATCAAACTATAAAAAATATAAAAAAATATATTATATAAAAAACGCTACCGAAATCGCTCTCAAACCGGGAGCTTATGAAAATGTCGCTCTCGCTCCCCGTTTTTGCTCCTGCTACCAAGTAACCTTGGCGATGATTAAAGTGCACAAATACTTACATGGTTGCAGATAAGCTTAGGTTGTGTTGCCCTAAGAGGTTGCACCCATTGAACTATACAAATATTTCAACTATTGTTTTACCCAGTGGGAATGCTATGGCATGAAGGACTTCTAGGGGTGTTAAAATTGGCATCTAGGGCCAAATTCCACCTTAGGGCAGCTCATATGATGGAGATGATTATTGCATTGGATTCCTTTTTCGTAGAGGTACAATTTTGATATAAAGATCATCTCATTCTGACAAACAGAATTGGAATTATGAATATATCGCTCTTATGGACAAATTGTCAAGGTCGGCTTGAGTCAAACGTAGGCTCATGTAGCCCATTAGATGTGTCTCTTAACGCTTGAGGAAGTGTATAAATAAGCAGTGTTCCACGGGGACGTGTCCCCCAGGGTCGGATGCGCGCACCCCTCGCACCCCACGCACCCGGGACGGGGAGTCTCTTGGGGGTGCGTTTCCCCACACACCCTTTTTGGGGAGTCTTGGGGAGACGCAGGGGGGTGCGTTTCCCCAGTGTGGGAGTCTAGACTCCCTAAGACTCCCCAAAAAGGGTACTTCTGGGCGTCCCCCTTCAATGTGGGAGTCTAGACTCCCCGAAAAGGGTGCCCTTGGGCGTCCCCCTTTAAATTTGTCTAATAAGACTTAAAAATTAAAAATTAAAAATCAAAAATTCAAAAATCAAAACCATTAATTTTTTTTTTTAAAAACTAAAATTAAAACTAAATAACTAAAACTTAAAAGTCTAAAAAAAAATTAAAATTAAAACTAAATAACTAAAACTTAAAAGCCTAAAACCTAAAAGTCATGAAAGGCAAAACTTAAAGTTAAAAGCTCATTTCATTTCAACCAAAGTAGTGGACAATGCATTGAATTGAGTCCTTGATGATTGAGTTTAATCATTTTATTTTTTCAGTGCTCTAATCCATTTTTCATTTTTGAGTTGCGACACTAGATATTGATGACTTGACTCTTCACTCTTAACTATTTTTGAGTTTTGAACTTTGAAACTTTGAGTTATACAAATTTAGTGTTCAAACTTTGAAAATATAGCATATACTAGTATGTTTTCCTTTCAATTTAGATTCTAGAATGAGTATGAATGATGAATTTAGTTTTTAAATCAAATGTAGATTGTAGAATGATGAACCATTGAATGATGAATGATATCGATCAATGTTATTTGAATATTTATTATTGATTTTTTATTTTGTTTTTCGGAATCTCATGGTATAATTAATTCAATAATGAGACTTGTCACTTGAGTATGTCATATGAATGATGTATGTATCAAAATGAATGATGAGGATGGATCAATGATTCAAATTTCAATTGTCTATTTAATATTTTTATGCTGTCATTATTGAACAGTGAACAATGAATATGAACTTGAATTATATATATACCTCGACGACTCCCCGCACCCCCGAAATTTCCCTAAAATTTGAGGGTACTCCCACACGTCCCCCCTTTGCGTCTCCTCGCACCCGCGTCTCCCCGCACCGAAG
Organism: Pinus taeda; assembly: GCA_000404065.3. Classification (NCBI taxonomy): domain Eukaryota; kingdom Viridiplantae; phylum Streptophyta; class Pinopsida; order Pinales; family Pinaceae; genus Pinus; species Pinus taeda. Next base: position 99,588 of record APFE030330554.1, read on the forward strand.
TCTTGGTGGAACATTGTAAATAAGAGAGACCTTTTCCTCATTTGGACACATTTCATCACATCTCTCTCTAGATTGGGTTGTACAACATTTGAGGCATCTCTTCTTCTTCGCACGTGTGGCAACGCACTCTCTACTTCACATGTGTGGTAGGAGGTTGAGTTTTTCTGGGTGGAACAGCTTGCATATTTTAGGAAATTGATTGATGTTGACTTAGGGTGATTTGATCAACGTTGACGTCAATTTTTGTGTTGTAAGTTCGATTTTAGGGGGCTATTTTTATTGGCACAAAAATCGAGGTGTTCGGGGATAGTTTGACCAATGTTGACTTGAGGTTGGCTTTTGTTTTTACCGCTGGAAATTACAACAGACTTTCTCTCTCCTTTGACTGAAGAATTTGAGCTGATTTGAAGGCCAAATTGGACTACTGTTTGGAGGATGTTTTGGGGTAGCTTTGACCACCATTGACTTTCTGGTTAGGGCTGATTTGGCTACTGATTTCGCAGATCTGTTTTGGGCTTGTATTTATAGTCTCTCTCTGTTGAACTATTGAAGAATAATAGGAAGACTTGATCAAAGGGTTTCCCCACATTGGGGTTTGTCCTTGGCATCCGCCACATCTTGTGTCCTTTTGTCTTGGCTTGTCTTATGCATATAATTTTATGTTATATCTACATTTATTGTTAATGTTGATAAGTTAATTTGATTGCTACTGGATATAACTAGAATTTGTCATTGGGCTCCTAAAGGAACATTGAAGTAAATTGTCTTAAGCATAGAACATACCATTGTTATGTAAAAATTAACATGGTATCAGCGCTGAGGTGAAGACAAAGCACATGCAAGAGTAAAAGCAAAGGAATCACTAAAGGAAGCTGTTGGACAAGGACTTGGAATTAGTTGCAACGACGACTACATCTTTCTTCAAATCCGTGGACAAGCTCAAGGACAAGTCCGACTATCTTGCATGGAAGATGACTTTGGATGAAAATGATGCCATGGAATATGTCAAAGGAAGAATAACCGAGCCTTCTTCAAGTGCATCTGCTGCTGATCGAACCAAGTACAAGAAAGGTGAGGTAAAAGCTAAGAAGATTATTGTTGATTCTATTCATAAGCCTTTGGTTGCAAATATTTATAATTTGGAAACATCTAAGGAGGTGTATGAAAGGTTGGTTGGGATGTCAAGAAAAGTTGAAAGATATCAAGATGGATAAAGGAGAATCCATCCAATCCCACTTCGTGTGGATTATAGAGATTAGGAATGATCTCCTATCTATTGGAGAAGTCACTAGTGATCATGAACTCTCTCTTATTGCACTTGGGGGCCTTACAAGGGATTGGGATATGTTCAACACCACCATTTTCAGCAATGACAGGATTTCGGGATTTGAGGAACTATTGGCCAGATGCACTCAAGAAGAAATAAGGATGATGGAACGAGACAAGCCCTCAAATGGAAACAATCCTATTGCGTTCAACGCTCATTCTAGGAAGAAAACGAAGGTGCTTCAATTGTAACATGTTTGGCCGCTTCCCTAGGGAGTGTTGTCCTCACAAGAAGGATGCTCCAAGGGATGATGATAACAATAACAACAACTTCAAGGGCAATGACAATCGAAGGAACAACAAGTTCAATAACAAAGGGAAGAGGAATCCTCCTGCTGCTCGAAATGGAGGTGGTCTTCCTCCCAAGAAGTCTGGAAACTCCAGGTATGATGAAGTTAATGTTGGAAAGCAAAATGATTTTTATCTTATTTCTGCCCTCTCCATCGCCTCTTCTCCGGATACATTGGACCATTGGTTGATTGATAGCGGTGCCTCAACGTGCTTCACTAGGTATAAAGAAGCTTTCCGAAACTTGGATGAGAAGAAGACGAATATGGAGATCATACCTGGGGATAATGCCACTTATCCCGTGGAAGGAATTGGGACTGTTACTCTTCACCTAAATCAAAGTCAAACCCTTCACCTACCAGAAGTGCTATATGTACCTGACTTGAAAAATAACTTGGTTTATATTTTTGCGATGGAAGACAAAGGTTTTCATGTATCATTCATTGATGGGAAGGTTCGTCTTTAGCAAAGGAATCCAAGAGATGCATTGGCTCTAGGATTCAGGGTTGAAGGTCTCTATCAGGTTGGAGGAAGTCTGTTGGGAGCAATGATCTGTGACACCTCTCTATAATCCGAATCATGGCACCGAAGATTTGCTCACCTTCATTTCAAAGCTTTACTCGTTGTGAGGAAGATGGTCACAAGGATACTCAAATTCAACTTGAATCATGAAGGTGTTTGTCAGGGATGTGAAGTTGGAAAACATACAAGGGGACCATTGCCCTCAAGTGACACTCAAACCACTGGTATTCTTCAATTGGTCCATTCTGATCTATCAGGTATGATGCCCGTTACACCTTTTGGTGAATATTTGTATTATGCTATTTTTATGGATGACTTCTCTCGCAAGACATGGATCTATTTCTTAAAGAAGAAGAATGAAGGATTCAAATGGTTCCTCTCCTTCAAAGCCTTGGTCGAGAAGCAAATAGGGAAGAAGATCAAGATTTTGAGGACCGATAATGGGACCGAAAATGAGTCTAATGAATTCAAAGACTATTGCAAAGAAGTTGACATTAAGAGGGAGACTATAACCGCTTATACTCCTAAACAAAATGGTGTTGCCAAAAGGAAGAATTGTTCTATCATTGAAGCGACCCGAGCTATGCTTCATGAACACGGTCTTTCGAAGTTCTTATGGGGAGAAGCTGCCAACACTGTTGTGTATGTCCAAAACCGATGCCCACATCAAGCCTTGGACTTCAAGACACCTGAAGAAGTATTCACCGGTAATAAACCTAATGTTTCTCATTTTGGAATTTTTGGACGTCCCACATACCTTCATGTGTCGAATGAGAAAGGAAACAAACTAGATGCATATGGAAGGAAAGGAACATTTCTGGGCTATAATGAAACTTCGAAGGCATACAGAATCTATATGCTTGGTCAAAGGGAAGTGGAATTAAATCATAATGTCACTTTTGATGAAGATTTTGCACTTAGAAAGATTCACGATTTTCCTATACCTAGGCAGGCCAATGATGATGCTGATGCAGAAAACCAGGATGAATCTCCTTCCGATGAACCGATGCCCAACTTTGAAGGTCTGATGAGTCCCATTGATCCACCTCCTAGTGAGCCATCTACTACAAGGAAGAGGCCTTTGTGGATGAAAGATACTATTGCAGATGCCGAAAAACATGCTGCACCGAGGGGGATATTTCGTGAAAGTAAGAAGACGAATAGGTACCAAGGGTACTTAGCTGCCATGAGTACCATTGTACAATATGAGCCTTGTACATTTGAAGAAGTCGTGAAACAACATGTTTGGAAGGATGCGATGAACAAGTAGTATGAGTCGATCATGAAGAATGATGTCTGGGATGTGGTTCCTAGACCCAAGGATAAGTTCGTGGTCACTTTGAAATGGCTCAACAAGATCAAACATGGTGCTGACGGGAGTGCTTAGAAATTCAAGGGCATATTTGTAGCTTGAGGCTTCTCTCAAAAGGAAGTAGACTATGATGAGATATTTGCACCAATTTCCCAATATACCACCATCCGTTCGATCATAGCCCTTGTTGCCTCGCAAGGATGGAACCTTCATCAGATGGATGTCAAAATTGCCTTCTTGCATGGTTCGCTTAAGGAAGAAGTATATGTGGAACAACCCGAGGGGTTGGAAGTTCAAGATCGTGAGACACATGTATGCAAGTTGAAGAAAGCCCTCTATGAGTTGAAGCAAGCCTCTAGGGTTTGGTATGAGAGGATTGATAACTATCTTATGAAGCTGGTATTTACAGGAAGCGATGCCGACCTGAACCTATACTTTAAGGTTGAAAAGGACAAAACTCTCGTTTTGGTCCTTTATGTGGATGATTTCTTTTTGACAGGTTATGAACCTCTCATTCATCAATGCAAGAGGGAGTTGGCTTCCGAGTTCAAGATGGACCTAGAACTAATGCATTATTTCGTAGGGTTGGATTTCTGGCAAAATCCAGGTGAGATTTTCCTTTCTCAGGGAAAATATATTGTGAAGGTACTTTGAGAGATGTGGAATGGTGGATTGCAAGTCTGTGAATACTTCTATGGAACTCAACTTTAAGAAGCTATGTGGAGGTGGTGCTGGGCCCAAATTGGCGAACGCTACCGAGTATATCAACTTGTGGGAGCAGTGATGTTCTTGGTCCACTTCTGTCCTGACATATGCTTTGCTGTGAACACGCTGACTCAATATATGGTTGAGCCTCATCACATTCATTGGATTGTCGATAAGAATCTCTCGAGATATCTCGAGGGCACTATCCACTATGGACTAAGATACATTGCCAGGGATTTGAGGCTACATGGATATTCTTTGGGGTCTACTTCTATATCTTGGATGAATAGGAAGCAAAAATCGGTGATACTAAGCATAGTCGAGGCCAAATACATTGTCGTGAGTATGGCCTGTTATGAAGTAGTCTGATTGTGGAACCTCTTCAGTGAGCTATTTGAGCATGTGCTAGATACCATTGTGATCTTATGCGACAACTACAGTGGGATTTGTTTATCTGAGAATCCGATGTTCCACAACCCCTCCAAACATATTGATATTAGGTACCACTTTATTCGGGATATGGTACAATAGGGAGCAGTTAGGCTCCAACACATCAGGACAGATGAGTAGGTTGCAAAAATTCTCACAAAGCCTCTTGGAGAGATACTTGGAGTCGTGGAACGACCCTCTTATTAGGGTCCCATATGAGAGTGACATAGAGCTTTGGGAGCTGTTGGGGTTATGTGGTACTTCTTGGAGGTAGCTATGAGTGACCATAGGGTGAGTGGTTCACCTTCCCCTACTGGTGCGCTAGATATAGGGTGAGTGGTTAACCTTCCCTGTGATGGTCCAATATGGTTGACATGTGTGTATGGTGAGTAGGTCACTTTCCCCTACCCTGACACATGCATGTAGGGTGAGTGGTTCACCTTCCCCTACAATTCAATTATGCATAGGATGAGTGGTTCACCTTCTCCTATGGCGTATGAGCAGGATGACTAGTTCACCTTCTCCTATGGCATATGAGCAGGATGAGTGGTTCACCTTCTCCTGCTGATGCCTTGACACACATCCTACCCATAGAGTTTGGGACTCATGGGAGGTATCTCTCATCTGACCAATGAGTTAGGGACCATAACACTACTGATGGACGCATCGTGTATTGCCATACTCCCTATGACTAGGATGCATGGTGTTCAACAACATGATTCGGGATGAAGGATTGACTTTAGTCAGTGGAGAGTGGTACGATACACTCTCGATCACTTCTTCATTATTACTTGACAGTTCATCATAGTAGAGCAGAGCAATGATGGCATGATGATGGATTGGTAGGTGGAATTCTCCCTAGTTGAAGGGAGTGTTAAAGTTTGCAACTAGGGCCAAATTCCATTGTAGGACAACTCATATGATGGAGATGATTATTGCTTTGGATTCCTCTTTCAGAGAGGTACAATTTTGATATAAAGATCATCCCACTCTGACAAGTAGAAATGGAATTATTAATTTATTTCTCTTATGGACAAATTGTCAAGGTGGGCTCTGGTCAAATGTAGGCTCATGAAGCCCAATAGATGTATCTCTTCACCCTCAACGAAGTGTATAAATAAGAGATACCTTTTCCTCATTTGGATATCATCTCATCACATCTTCTTCTCTCTCTTGATTGGGCGTACAACATTGGAGGCACATTTTGTTCTTCGCACGTGTGGCAACTCCCTCTCTCTCTCGACTTCGCATGTGTGGCAGGGGGTTGAGTTTTTTCAGGTGAAATAGGTTGCATATTTTAGTGCATTGACCAGCGTTGACTTTGGTTGATTTCACCAGTGTTAACCTCGATTTTTGTGCCAAAAAATTGATTTTAGGAGGCCGTATTTATTGGCACAGAAATCAAGGTGTTTGGGGACAGTTTGATCAATGTTGACTTCAGGTTGAATTTTTTTTTTTACCGCAGACAATTACAACAGATTTTCTCACTCCTTTGATTGGGTTTGACCAAAGAATTTGAATTGATTTGAAGGCAGAATTGGACAGCTGTTTGGAGGATGTTTTGGGGCAACTTTGACCACCATTGACTTTCTAGTTAGGATTGATTTGACTGCTGATTTGACACCTAATTGGTAGATCTGTTTTGGGCTTGTATTTGTACTCTCTCTCTTTGCTGTACTATTGAAGAATAATAAGAAGATTTGATTAAAGGGATTCCCCACATTGGGGTTTGTCCCTGGCATTTGCCACATCTTGTGTCCTCTTGTCTTCGCTTATCTTATGCATATGATTTTATATTCTATCTGCATTTACTACCAAAGTTTATAAGTTAATGTGATTGCCATTGGATATAACTGGAATTTGTCATTGAGTTGTTAAAGGAACATTGAAGTAAATTGTCTTAAGCACAGAACATACCATTGTTATCTAAAAATTAACAAGGGGTCCTTGAAAAATCAAGGGACGTAGGCTTGGTCACTTAAATGCTCTCAAAAGGATGGAATGTGGTTTTTAAATTTTGGGACAGGCCACTGCGCAACACACACGTAGACATATGTATGCATGCATATATGTGTTTCCAAGGTGTTGACCCTGCCGCCCGCAGCTACCTACGAGTCAGTGAGAAAAGCCTTCAACCCCACAAGGTGTGGTTGGTGGCAGGGAATTCAGAGAAGGGGCTGTCACACTAATCCCAACTCTCTTCGTTCTAGCTATCTCCTAGGTTAGCTAAGGGGGGTGGTCCCTAATGAAAAGTTAAACTAAAAAAACAAAGATGCAAGATTCTAGGAGAATTTGTTAGAGTTAAATAGATTATTTATCTAAGATCTATAAGCAAAACATGATATAAGCAATAGCCATTAACGATAAGATAAGCATGAAACACATAAACGACCAATGCCTTCAAAGCGTTGCTCTTTAATAAATGAAATTTTTTTTATTGTATTTTTTATTTGCTTAGAACGAAGTCAAAGGCTTTCAAATGAAAGAAGAAAATATGCGATAATTTTTCAAGATAGAAAAAATAAGCGAAGGGCTTAGGAAACCTCCTCTTGAGTCAATCTTTTGATGTCTTATGAGATTGCTGGCTTGAACAACTTGTGGGACCTTTGATATCGTTGGAGGTGACTATTCCAACCGAAGAAGTCCTCACACTCCAATAGCGCTGGCAACCTATCCCTTGAAATCACAAAAAAAACGCTTGCAAACCAATTGTTAGTGCAAAAGAGACTTGGCATATAGAGACCAAGTTGAGCTTGTCATTCAACCTAGAATGAGAAGCTACAACAAGTGTACAAAATATACCAAGCCCAAAGGAGATTTGAGATAGCTGCAAATCTCTCCTCCCTAGACAATAATGCCCTCAGGAAAATGCACAAAGAAAAACAACTAGATAGCAAATATGAAATCAAATGAATATCAAACGACACAAGTATACCTCATCAACCAAAGCATGCGCCACAAAAGAAGCCAGTAACACCAAAGACTTTTATTTATTTATGTGAAAGGTAAGTACACAATCCCAGCAGAGCTTCTGCAAGCCCAACAGCTCGTTCTATGATCATACAATAAGAGCCCAAGGCTCATATAAATAAGAAAATGGGAGATGATCCCAAAGCAAATTCCAATGACAAGTGTAACAATGGTGAAGATCTCAATGCTTCAAGTCAAGTTCGAAGTGGCTGAGTTACTGGCTTCATTGCTGGAGATAACTGCTCTCTAGACTGCTGTTGACTGAACATGTGTTTGCAAACTGTTGTTTGATTGCATGCCAACGTAACTGCTGTATGGTATGCTGAGCTAACTGCCACGTTAACTGCTGTATGACTGTTTGACTTGCCTACGTAACATGCTGTAGCTTTGCTGACCTGCGTGTAACTTTGCTTTGACTGCCCACGTATACTTTGCTGACTGCCTCTAATTCTGCGTACGGACTGCTCTGTCCAGCGTGGAGGTAGCTGTGGGCCAGTGTATATACCTTAGTTGACTGGCTGTGGACTGCTGTGGCCTACGTGGATACCTGTTGCAAACCACGTATTTTTGTTGCCCATGTAACTATGTGCTGCCCACGTAAACTTGAGTAATATGCTGATACGTATGCGTATTTTCTGATTGGGCTGCTGAGTTATGCGTAGATCATGGTGGGCTGAGGTGGGTCCCACATGCCACTCATTTACTTTAGTCCCAAATTTGATTTAACTTAAAACAAAAATGACCTTCAGCGCTTCAACGTGGAAGTTTGTTGACTTTGACTTTTTTTTTTAACTTTCTTTGACTTGAGTTGAAACTTTATGTGGTGGGCTCCACATTGCTTGCCACATCACCCTTGATCCTCTGCTTGACTTCCATGTCAAAATTTGACTTATTTTGACTTTGGGAAAATTTATAAATTTTTCCAATTATTCATTTTTTTGAATTTCTTCTTCATTTTTGCTACTGTCACTTGAAAAATCGCCTTTTGAGGGACTCTGAGTCATTTTTTTGACCCCCAAAGTAGGCTCTAGGAGAATGCTGGGCCTCTGAGGATGAATTTCGAGTGGTCATACGCCCCAGACATTTCCTAAGGCCACTTATTTATGCCTTTACATAAAAAATAATTAAAAAATCCCGTTTTGCGGGAAATTTTAACTATTAAAAAATCCCACTTAGACCTAGCCAAATTCCACGAAACTTTTTGTGTGATCTAGTATGGTAATATACATCTACCCTAGACACTAAGATGTGTCAGGGGCTCAATATTCAAACCGTCACCTCGGCTTTGGGGTAAAAATGAGTGAAAAAATCCAGAGAATTATCCGCCTCTGAAAAAGAAGGGATAATTAACCGGATAAAAAAAACACTCCAAGGTGACTCGTTTGCTGATCGAGTCCCACATCCTAGGCCTGTTACAAATTCAAGAAACATCATACTAGCATCACTTATTACAATTCCCCGTAGGGTGTGGAATCTGGGTACAAAGAAGAAAGATGATGAGAAGATAGAAGAGAGAGTTAAAAAACTCTGTTGACTGATGACATCTGATGGTACAAGTGTCCTCTGGATCATCCTTGGGCATGGAGTCTTCGCATAATCATCAGGTGCTAATCCAGTAGTCAACACGCTTCAACCCGGACAAGGAGGATCTCAGCTGGGCTCCAGTCTGGATCCGCTTATACTCGCTGCCGGTGGAATACTGGGAGGAAGACTCTCTTCAAGCGCTTGGAAATGTCTTGGGAGAATTTGTAAAGGTTGCAGAGGAAACAAAAACTGGCCGATACACATCCTATGCTCGTATATGAGTCTATATGGACCTCAACCAAGCTCTCCCAGATGCGGTAAGTGTTTTTCATGATGACATTGAATGGGTTCAGCTGATTGACTATGAACATGTGCCTTTTAGATGTCGAAGATGTCATGCCCTGGGTCATTTATTCAAGGACTGTCCTTTAACGCAAAAACCCTCTCCTACTTCCGGATCAGATGTATCTGAAGCATCTGGCTTTACCAAAGTAGTAAATCGCAGGAAATCCTACAGGAAACAGGCCTCAAACTCCAAAATGCCGCAAACCAATCCCTCCAAGCCCTCTACAAGTAATAGTTTTGAAGTTTTAGCTCACCAAATGGATCCGAGCTCGAAATCTCCCGCCCCACCAGAAACAGAGTTGATGAAAGGAAAACTTTCGAAGTTGGCAGATCCTACAGCGCCTCATGCAGATCCTCAAGTTAAGGGAGCCTCCTTCTCAAATAAGCAAAAGGAACCAGTGTGGAATACCCAAGTTATGGAGATGGAGGTCCTACAATCTAATGCCAGTCTAGAAGAGGAACCGAATAAGGAATTAAATTATCCGCAAATCATGGAGGAAGAAACAGAAGAAATGGATATTGGGGAATTGGACATTCCAGGCCTAGAAAAGGCTTGCACTACAAACAATTTTGACAACATTCCAGATGGACAACTTGAGAATCTGGAAGAAGTCCTATCTCGGGCGCAACGGCAAAAATCTTTAGGTATACAAACTGGAGGCCCCTAGGACGAAAGATTCATAACCAAAGACATCAAAAAGCGAGGAAGGAAAACAGGTCTCCAGCGCACAATCAAAATAGGACAAATATTAGTGAGTCAAGCAGGTACTCCAAACTAACTAAGTACTACAACTCTGATCAGAATCCTTCCCAATGAAGTTAATCTCTTGGAATATAAGAGGGCTCAATGGCCCAAGGAAAATTCGAATTCTTAAAAACATGATAAAGCGAGAAAAACCTCAAATCCTTTTCTTGCAAGAAACCAAATGCAATTCTATTGCATTAGACAGATATGCAGAAAAATTTGGCCAGGGTGTCTCAATGCTGAAGTGGATGCTAATGGGGCTTCTGGGGGCCTGGCAATTGTTTGGGACTCCCGAGCTATTAGACTCGACAATATTCATGCACACAGGAATTTCCTTCAAGCAATCTTTCACATCATAGGGACAAATATACACGGGCTCTTAACAAATGTATATTTTCCACAGGAGACATCACTCAAAGCTGGAACCCTTAACACTCTCTCTGAAATCAACCAAAACAGGTCGTACCCTTTATGGATCTCTGGAGGAGATTTTAACATGATTACTAGGTTGGAAGAAAAAAGAGGAGGAAGATGCAGAGGAAGTCAAGAAGGGACCCCCCTAAAGGAATTCATTCAGAATAACTAGCTCATCGACCTGCCCTTCAATAATGGTGTATTTACATGGAACAATAGAAGAGCAGGGAACCAGCAGATTGCTTCTCGACTAGACAAGTTCTTGCTCTCAGATAATGCTATTCATATCGGTGGAGACTTTGCAGCATCAATCCTGCCTCTCTCAGGATCTGATCACTGGCCCATCTCCCTTCAATGGTCGCGTCTTGGCAACCGGCTTCGCAGACCATTCCGCTTTGAGGCCTTTTGAATGTCTCATCCGGATTTCCATGACCTAATCAGTACAGAATGGAAAAGCTTCTCCTCTCCACCAGATTCAAAAATGTTCCAGTTCCAGCAAAAGCTCAAGCATCTAAAAAGCAAGATCAAACATTGGAATCACACCTCTTTTGGTAATAACTTCAAGGCTCAACCTACCCTCGAGCTAGAAATGAAGCAACTACAGCAGAGGATTATTACTGATGGCCGTTCAGATGACCTGTCAGAACAGGAAAACGCTCTTGAAGCGCAACTCACAGAAAGGGCTAAGCAGGAAGAAACACTGTGGAGGCAAAAATCAAGAGTCAGATGGCTTAAAGATGGAGAAAAAAACACAAAATTTTTCATAGTACCACAATCCAGCGCAAAATGAATAATAACATAACTCACATTCAAAATGAGCAGGGAATCAAAGTGGAAACGCGCGAAGAAATTGAAAGTGCACTCTTAAATTACTTTAAGCAAATGCACCGAGAGCCAAATGTTGATAGATCACAGGCTATAGAGAAAATCACTCGAAACATTCCTAAACTTATCTCAGAAGAGCATAACCAATTGCTTCTCAAGCCTGTGGACTTACAAGAGGTGGAACTAGCAGCACAACAACTGAAAGCAGGTAAGGCCCCAGGCCCGGATGGATTCACCTCAAACTTTTTCCACAACTTCTGGGATTTGATCAAAATGGAAGTCTGGTAAGTGGCTGAGGAGTCACGATCCGTAAGATGGATGTTTCCGGGGGTAAACGCTACATTCATAGCCCTGGTTCCCAAGGTGGAGTTGCCAAGCACACCTGACAAGTATCGGCCTATAGCATTGTGTAATATAATCTACAAGATTGTCTCCAAAATCATCGCATCCAGGCTCAAATTGTTGCTTCCTCTCATCATCTCGCCTGAGCAATCTGGATATGTCGAAGGTAGGCAGATCACTGATGGTATCATCCTGACTCATTGAATAATTCACTCTCTAAAGATCTCTAAGAAGCCAGGTATGCTCCTCAAACTAGATCTTTCAAAGGCGTGTGATAGCCTTAGCTGGATGTATATTGAAAAAGTTCTAATTGCTTTTGGATTTGCTGCTCCTTGGGTTAGATGGATTATGAGCCTCATGTCCTCCTCCTTCTTCTCTGTTCTGGTTAATGGCATACCCTCTTCTCCCTTTCATCCTTCCCAAGGTATTAGGCAGGGAGACCCTCTATCCCCTTTCCTGTTTGTTATCATGGCAGAAGGTTTAGGTCGAAGTATTAGGTCAGCTCAGCAATCCCGGTGTCTCAGAGGCATATCCTTTCATAATACCCCTGCATTCACTCACTAGCAATTTGTGGATGACAACATGCTTTTTGGCCATCCCTCGGCTCAGGAAGCTCGCCAGCGCAAATCCCTTCTGACGGACTTCTCGAAAGCATCTGGAGCCTCTATCAATAAATCCAAATCTCAGATCTTCTTTTTCCACACTCCTTCTATAACTCAGGCAGCTATAACCCGTATTTTGGGATTCTCCTCTGCTAAATTACCTTCCAAATATTTAGGCGCTCCTCTGACGGCCTCGGCCCTTAAGCACTCTTCTTGGAAAATCCTCTTAGAAAATCTGGAGGCTCCGCTCTCCTCTTGGACTCACATATCTTTGAATATGGCGAGTCGGCTAGCCCTCATAAAAGCAGTTCTTCAGGCTATGCCTCTATACCTCTTCTCCATTCTAGCAGCACCCAAATGGGTTCTTAAAGAAATCAAGATTCTACAGCGATCTTTTCTCTGGGGTAGCAGTGGTGACAAGCGCAAGTGGGCTTTAATCAAATGGGACACTGCATGTCTACCAAAGAAAGGAGGCGGAATTGGCTTAAGGGATCCATCTCATAGCAACGAGGTCATGGGAGCTCGAATTTGGTGGAAGTGGCTAACTGTGCCTCTCACCCCATGGGCCTCTATGTGGACAGCTAAGTATGCAAGAAATTGCCCTGCGGAGGAACTAATAAGAATATCCGAGGTCGGCATGGGCTCCATTATATGGAATTTGGCCAAGCAGCACAGGAATCTCATTCAGCAGCACAGTTTTTGGGAAGTGAAGAATGGTAACATTGCAAGGTTTTGGGAAGACTCATGGCAGCAGATGCCCAAACTAAAGGACCTAATCCCTCATATTCAACCTCTGGATAAGGTGGAAAACTTCTGGAGAAATTCTTCGAACCAAGATTACAGGGAATGGATCAAGGCGATTTAGATCTTAAGACACGGTTCGACACAAGCCCAACAAATTCTTGATACATAATTAATGAAAAGAAGAATTCAATATTCTGAGGAAAAGGATATTCTCTGATGGAGATACGAGGGAAGAGGCACCTTTTCTACGAGAGAGGCCTACAACATCCTTATTAAAGCACATATAGTGACAGATCCTCTCTGGAACAAAATATGGGACCCTTCCATATGGCGAAAGTTTCCACCTTTCTCTGGCTCCTCTGTCATAATGGGATTCTCACGTGGGACAATCTTAGAAAGAGGAACTTTCATGGACCTTCAATTTGTCCTAACTGTAGACAAGAGGAGGAAACCATAAAGCATCTCATGCATTCCTGTCCGATAGCACGCAAGCTCTAGGAAAAGGTCAGTTTCCGCTGTCAAAAGGAAGGAAGAACTAATGGAGATATCGCTGCTATTGTGCGCAACTGGGACCATACCCCTTATCAAAGTAAGATTTAAATTCCCTTTGGAAGCTCATTCTGGGCATTCATGTGGGCTATATGGAAGGAGAGAAACAGTAGAATATTCAAGGATCACCCTAGACCGCTGGAAGATATCTGGAAAATAATTTGCCAAAATATTGAAGAAACTATATCTCTAAAAACCTGGTACCAGGAGGATCTCCCAATTACCCCCCAAGAACAATCTATATGGGCCAATTGGAACTTCCAATGGAAGCAAGAACAGCTTATCAAAGGAACAAAACCTCCAAGGAGCCACTCACCTGAGAAATGGTCACCTCCCCCCATGCACATGTACCAGCTAAATTTTGATGGTGCCTCGAAAGGCAACCTAGGAAATTCAGGCTTTGGAGGGGTTTTCAGAGATCATAAAGGAGCTCCTCTCTTAACCTTTTTAGGTTCAAAAGGATGGGATACCAATAACTCAGCAAAATTGGAAGGTCTTGGGCAGGGTCTTATTCTTGCGCAAGGTAAAGGCTTCTTTCCGCTCATAATAGAGGGCGACTCCCAGATCATCATCAATATGGTCTCAAGAATCCTGCAGGGATCCCCCTCTCACAAAGTGAGTAACAGCTGGAGAATGGCAAAAAGGCTACATTCTATTGAATGTTGGCTTTCCTCCCACAGGGCGATCACTTTGAAGCACATTCGCAGAGAAGGGAATAAAGTCGCGGACTTACTTGCTAATATGGGGGTTGGTTGCAGGTTGCATCTTCATATCGGATCAATTTCAAGCCTCGCCTCTGAATCTCAACTCTTGGATTACAACAACCTTGTGCAGAAGGAAATGCATCAGGAAGAAGAAGAACCCCCGGATGCGGGTGAAATTAATGAACTTAAGGCGCCTCATGACAGACAATAAGGTTTGGTACTGCCAGCTACGGGTAGCGTGGCTTCCCAGAATTTCACCTAGCGCGAGAAGGATAATCTTAAGACGAGCAGATTTGGAAGGATATCTGCATTTATGGATTGCTCTGTTCAAGGTGACGCATTGATGGTTATAATCATGGCGCTCTCGGTCATTTTTCCCACAATGAGTGTTCAATCTTCATGTTCCGGGTTCTGGTTTGATGTGGATTCTAGGGGAAAGCACGTCTCTGCTCACAGAGGCAAGCTTCATGCCTGTACCCCGATATCCTGGCTGTGGTCTTATAATGTTACGGGCCTTGATGGCAGTTTAAACGCTGATATCTACGGAAAGCTCTCTACTGCTCTGGAATTCCAAATTGGGCGGCTCCTATCGTCCTCTCAGGCCCATCTTGTGCACTCGAATTGGTGCCCGGAGCAATCTTATTGCCCTCCCGTCTCTGTCCTGTGCAGTTTTGTGCCTCCATCCACGCACCTCAATACGGTTCGCCGGAGAGTGGGGAATCAATCTGGGGGGCGCTGAGGTAGCCGAAGGCGTTCGAAGGCAAGTTGTTCTGAGGACCCTGCCCTGTCTCCTGTTAATCTCCCCTCCTCCCCGGTGAATGTGCATCCTCTTAGCCCTGCTCGCAGGCCGACTCCTAACAGTGCGTTTCAAACCACGCACTTCAAGTTCCAAAGCAATCTCATTAGGCCATTGATCACGGCTCACATCACAATTATCCTTTCTGAAGAAGAAAACCAGCTTTATCCTCTGGTGTGCGTGGATTATGAGCCTTCTCAAAGCAGTGAGCAGTTTCCGAATGGGGGAAGCTCGGAGAAACGAAAGGGAGAGAGGCTCGGCTCGGATGGCGCTCCCAGAGTATCTGCGCCTCTTGAAAGCTTTGTTCCGGCAGTCAGGGAAAGGAATTCCAAGGCCCCTCATCTTCCCATGGCGAACCCTGCGGGCGAGAAGGCTAATAGCGAAGATCTGGGGATTGGTACTATGTGTCCGGTGGTGGAGATGCCACCTGGTGAGGACGTGGATGTTCAAAGCCACCTGGGGCCGATCTAATTTTCTTTTTGATGTTGATGATGTCTTAGTTGATCATTCTCAGGCAGTTTTGTTTGCATTCATGGCTCAGCATCTTCAGCCAGATCGTTTTGGTTTTCCCCTCGGGCGGTGGTAGTATTATGATCTCCTGGATAGCCAAGGGAAATGTCTGTCTTGTTTTTACGTCTCACCTTATGTTATACTGGTTTGTTTCTAGGTTCTACCTCTGCTTTCTAGCTTTCTGTAATTGGTCTTCCCAGGATCTTCCTATACTAGGGTAGTTTTTGATACGTTGAGTGCTCTCGAGTATTGTTATATGAGGCCTCAACTCCATGTAATATTATTTTACTTTTCAGTTAATAGAATTAGTCTTTGCTGAGAAAAAAAAAATTGTGGGTGAAACTTCTAGAAGAAGACAAGGATCAAGCCAAAATGATTTGAGCCATTGATTAGGATCTAATCTCGGTCATTGGTTCTCAACAGAAGGATTATAAGAAGAACCTTGATGGGCATTTGGAAAACACGTCGAGTGGAGTTCCGGAGATCGAATTTCTGAAGCACAGCGGTTGCCGGGAAGAGAGTTCGAAGTGATCTTTTGCAATGAGGGGCAAGGATAGTTTTGGTTGGAGATTTCTCTTGATCCGGGAATACTCGACAGAGGAGGCAAAGAGAGATCTGAGCGAGGCAATGCAGAGGCTAAGCTGGCTAGCATAGGCTGACGCAGAGGCAATGCATAGCCTTGAGGAGGTCTGTAGTTTTGCTGGAGGAATCAAATTTTGAAGCCGGAAGCGGAGGTGTGAGACCGGGAGGTGGAAATCGAAATCCCTGGGAGGCAAATCAATCAGCAAAGGGAGTGACATGGTGACATTGGGCTGTGCAGTGACTGCGTAGAGGCGGAAAGGGGGTAAGCCATTCTGTGGTTGGATCAGTCGAGATCGCCTGTGATAGTGTGAGGTACTTCTCACTATTCTTTTGTCAGTGATATTCTCTGTACTAGATAGCCAGCAAGGCATCCAAAGATTGTATACAAAAACTGTTGCTTAATAATACAAACCCTCAGTTGTTGCACTGGTTTTCCCGCATTGGGTTTTTCGAGGGACATTTGTCAAAAAATAACTGTGTAGATATGTGTGATGATTATTTCTCTCCTGTGTTGTATTTATTTTCCGTAGTTTTTATTTGTGTAGGTTGCAGTGTATTTAATTCGATATTTGTCGTAGCACACAGCAAGTAAATTGTTTAATCGAATTAACAATTAGGAGAGTTAACATCAGTTGTTGCAGTAGGAATCAGGTAATCGATTTCTCACAATGTACACATTAAGACAACTCATAGTTGGGCATAGGTCAGAATGGTGGTATATGGGATTGTGCTTATGGGCACAAGTGATAATAGTGGTATTTGTTGTGATAGTGATATAACCAAAACAGAGATAGTAAAACAGTGATGAGCGGAATATTGTGGCAATGAGTTTGATGCACAACTACTAGGGTTTGTAAACGACTATGTATAACAATCAGTATTGGACTCATTTGTTGAAGTTAGGGTTTGACATTTTAAGTAGAGAAAAGTTGGTATTGACCTTGTATTGTAGATTTGAGATTGCTTGGAATTGTTGATCAGTGCTAGGGTTTCACAAGTATAACATTATAGAGACCAAACTGGTTATAGATTGTTGAGCATATTTGTATTATGAGAAGAGTTATTGTTATTGGACTATGTGGGCAAAAGATATGTGTTAGGGATTAAAGTATTATATGTTTGATGACAGGATGATGTAACTTGAACAAAAGTGAACTGACTTTTATGAAGCTTCGGTTTGATATTTTGTGCAAAAGTGGATTTGATTGTATTCCATATGTTTTGTATAGTATTTGAGCACAAGTGGATCTAGTCTGAAAATTATGAAATGTGGTTCGCTTGCTGAATAGGGTGGCAGGGTGGTGTAAGGCAAGGGAATGGAGTCACCTTTAGGTCGAAGCCTAAAAACATTTCAGGATGGCAAGGTGGTACTAGGGCAGGTTGGAGCATGTGCAGGGCGTTGAAGTATCCTTTCAGTTGGAGCTGATAAAACCAGCGTGTTGGAGCATCCTTCCAGTTGGAGCCGGTAAACCAGGGCATTGGAGTGTCCTATCAGTTGGAGCTGGTAAATCATAGCATTAGAGCGTCCTTCAAATTGGGGCCTGTAAACCAAGGAGATGGAGCCTCTTTCAATTGATGCTAAGAATCTTGGAAGTTGGACCTTCCTAATTCATGCAAAAGAAGACCTATATTAAGAAGCGTTCGGTGGTTTTTCTCTCGGAAGGGTTTCCACCTAAAAGTATCGTGTACTATCTTGATGTCATGCATTGTTGAATGGCGTTGTTTATAGTTCATGTGATGTGATATTGATTTTTGTTTGATCTAATGCTAGTGTGAATTTAATGCTCTAAAGATTAAAAATTATTAGTTAACTAATTGAAGGAAATAGTGATTCCACCCCTCAGTATCTGCAACAAATACTTCATTTTTAGCAATCTCATTATATGTAATAGTATTTCTAGCAATCTCAAGTTGTGAACCACATACCATACTCCTATGATTTCATCCCTAATAGAAAATACGTTAATTTATCCTTCATTCAGAAAACATTATACAGAATCTCAAAAAGCTACCTGCAAGAGTATTATGAACACTTCCGGAATCATCTTTATAGCTTCAAACAATGATCGCGAGCTGAAAAGGGCACGTAAGACAATGCAGCATAACGTTGCACAATGTATATCTTGAGGGTTTGTTCCTGAATTAAGAAATATTGCATTTGTTCAGCATAGGTACATGTAGCATTATAAGCTGAGCCAATACATCCACCAAGCACATTATCAATCTCCTCTTACAAAATGATGTGCCAAGAAATATAGCTAGCATATTTTATGAAATTCTTGTGAATTAGTTATGCAATGAAAATATTCTCAAACATCTTTCAGTTGAGTAATGTTGCACATCATATGCAGAATAAAGAACCCAGTCGAATAGCTAGCAATAATGAACATCTCCATAAAATCTGTTTTGCATAGATGGAAACAACTTAGAAAGAGATGGAAAGGTGAAACACTCACGCATACAACGTTGCAAGGTATCAGCAATAGCCTTGATGATTCTAACATCATTACATTGAGAGTCCCCAACCTGTGGCATGAATAAGTTAAGTTCATCATATGTAATAAGCAATCCCTGAACCGTTTAAAATATAAAAATTAAAACATTGTCACATAAAGCGGAAAATTTACTTACATGAATATTGCAGGCATACTCTCTAAGGACTTCACGTAGAACTTTGGGATCTTGGGAACTACTGAAGAGAGCCAGCAATTGGTTTGTGTAAAATGTTTCACACTCATTCTGGAACAACAATTAATCCAATTAGCTAGGAAGCGGGTATAATTCTTCTACTAATTGCATATCAAAAGAAACAAGAGATATTGCTGACTATTTGAATAGTCCAAAAGTAATCACAGAGACTCGAGAGTTAATGTGAGGAAGCAAATGATGATGAAAACAGTATTGTAGGAGTAAAGACAAATAACTGGAACCCAGAATAGGACTAAACGCAACTCAAACAAAAAACAATGCTAAAAAACTGCAAACAAAGTTTTTTTCTATATATATACAAAAAAATACAGAAATTCACTTTTATTAAAAAAAGTTGTATATATATATAAGGAGTAAAGACAAATAACTGCAGCTCAAACAGAAAAGGATGCTCAAAAATATTTGCAAACCATGACTCTCTGTATATACCAAAGAATTAAGAAATTCACTTCTATAAAATATATTATTATTATTATTATTAGATTGATAGATAGAGTGGCCAAGGCGCTAGCTCAACTCGTTGTCACTAATGTTGTTGGGCATTTGTCTAGTTCCATGCTGGCAGCGACCGGGTTGGAATGCCCCTAGGTGAGGCACATTATTCTACACTGACAAGAAGCATCCCTTGGGTTTCACTGTGAGATTTTCCTTGAGGAAAATATATAAAGGGAGAAACACTAGGGGCTAACTCGACCAGTTGCCACCAAAGTTGTTGGGCTTTTATCTAATGCTATGCCTCCAGGTACCTGGTTCAAATCCCTCGTTTAAGCATACTAGTCTATGTCGATGGGTTTACTAGGGATGCCATTTATTAGCACTTGAAACAGTCCAATAACAAGGTAACTACAAATTGGATCACTGCCATGTCAACTCAGTTCCTCTATCCTTCACACTAGTGCATGATAGGAATGACAGGCACTTCCTAATCAATCTGTGATATAAATATAACGTCAATTTGCAAAGAGCAGTCTCAGATCTGCAAAAAGCAGCTTCTGAACTTTAAATTTCTGCATATTATATAAGCAAACAGCACGCTAAAGTACAGATTTACACATAAAATAATATCTTAAACCATGTTTTCTGTCCAAGTCTGTGATTTGTAATTTCAAATCTGCAATATCAACCTACATATCTGCAAATATAGGTGAAATAAATGGCGTTTCTCTTTTAAAAATGGGCTGATGCACTCACCACTCTCTAGCTGCAAAAAACAATGGAAGAATAGGAAGAATCGAGAAATGTAATGATCAATCTACTAAGTGGAATTCCTCAGCCATTATTGAATGAGACTGGAAGCTAACAATAGAAATATTCCCTAAATAGAATGAGAAAATAGAATAAATCTAGCAAAAAGTAGAAGCTGGAAGATAGAGTAAACCACAAGTAATCTCCCTCAACTAGGGCACTCCAAACCTGCCAAATATATCATTGATGCATGTCAAAGTGCCTCCAACAATAGTCTGCTATCCTTCGTCTGACCACTTAGGATTTTTGGCACATGCATGTGTAAAATTTCAACTCAACTTCATGTTGGACTAGGGTCCTGTTATGTCCTGGGAGGTACCCTATTTATTTTCAAGACAACGCCATTGTAGGACCAAAATGATGCAAATCCCAAAACCCTGTAGACCATCCAATGACTATGTATATGGTGTCCCAGGCCTCTAATCGTCAGCCATACACAGTCCCTTTCATCCCCACTCCCAATTCCATTCGTCCTAGATAGGATTGGAAGCTGGAGATGGATCTATTGGGACACATAGTTTAAGGGAGCCACTGGCTTTTTAGGGGTGATCACACAATTTAGGGCTTGTCCAGACTCCAACCCATGTCTTGAGTGCACCTATCATGGCAATGGTCATAGAGTCTCATTTGACCATGGTACAATACAATTTAATTCTCCACATGGCAGTCTCACACTTCACAGCAAAATTCAAATTTCCAGATGCACTTTGTGAATCCCAATTTAAAATGAGCCCTTCTTGAATTTTGGACCTAGGACCATTTGCATTGGCCATGGTACAATACAATTTAATTCTCCACATAACAGTCTCACAGTTCACAGCAACATCCAAATTTCCCGATGCACTTCATGAATCCCAATGCATAGGGTCCTAGGTCCAAAATTCAACAAGGCTCATTTTGTTCAACATGATGCATACTTATCATGTCACATTGAGTTTTTTGTAAAAAGAGGATCATTCATGCAAAAATTAGTCTTCAAAGGGGGATGTGGGCATAGTAATGCATGAGCAAACGGTGACAAAGCTTATGTTGCATGCCATGCATGGAACCTCATATCACACATGCAAACCTCTTGGAGCCCAAAAGTAGCAAAATGTTGGAGTTCTAAGACTCATGCAAGTAAAAAAGACAATTTCCAACTCACATGTGGTAATAGTGAAGGTGGCCCAGAGGTAACACCCTAGGTGACTAGGTCAAAGGAGGTCAAATAATGGCACGTTGGAATCACTACGATGTGGTCCACCTTGCACAAGAAAAGTGCCTTCGTCATCATGCAAGGCATTCTCCCCTCAAGCCAATTCGTAGTCTAGTCAACACACACTCAAGCTCACACATGGGAATCAAGAAATGAATCAAACTAGCCATTGTGAGCTTCTAAGGTAGTCATTGGGCTACTATTCATTTCATCTAGCTCAATTAAGGTCAAATCAAGCCACACATGGGAATATTAGGCCACAACGTTGCCTCTTCAAGTCGAGCCCACTTGTTAGACACCTAATTCATTAGGGTTAGGGTGAAGAATACAAACCATCATTGGGACACCAAGACACCTCTTGAAAGATGAAACCAAGGATCATTAAACAAAATATTTTTGTGTATCATACGAATAAGAAATGTATCTCACAATTATCTAAATCTATCTTCCATTCTTGTGAGTCTAACAATAGTATTAGAGTGGGTGCCCTCTTGTACCTACTTTATTGTGTGAGAACCATGGTTTTGTGGCCTTCCTTGACCTATGTGCTCCTCCTTTCACAACTTGGATGATCTTCATGGAATCTTGGCAAGCTCTCTCCCCTTTGTGGTAATGTCTATCCTTTCATCTTCAAAATGATTGAGTTGTAGAACCCTCATTGCTCTCTATCTTTCGCACTTTCTATAACTCACACACATTCTCCATCCTAGCTTTGCATGCTATTTCCCTGTGTATTCTCAATCCCTAGCCTATGAATTTGTGGTTGAAAACTATTTCGAACATTTGCATGTAAGAGGGTTTGTTTGCAAAGATCAAAGTGATAAACATGGGAAACGCGCATGTTGGAGTTGCATTGACTTCTCTCTTCACTGTGTCAATATTTTGTTGAACAATGTGTGACACCTTTTCCATTACCCCAAATTTTGTAATGTAATTAAAAACATATAATGTTAGGGTGCCAACATTGATGCTATCAAACTCTATTATATGGTGTAATGTTTGTTTTTATTAATAAAAATGCTAGAGCTTAAGAAAGGGGGCAGCCAACAGATGTTGATGCCTTGGGGAGGCGGAAAACTTGACTTAAAAGGAAAAATATACCTTGGGTGAATATTTCCCTTTGATGTGATGGTTAGCCTTCGTAAGAAGTTGAAAGGTTGGGAAGATAAGGGGTCAAGGTGTGATTATAAAAATGAGGGGGGGAGCAATCAAGGGGTTATTCTTCTTAATTATTAAGCTTCTAGTTATTCTCTCTTCTATTACTCTTTCATACATCTCTCTCTCACTCAAAAATTCGAATTGGCGTGACAACTGGTGATAGTTTGTGTCACAATCACTGTGTTGCAACACTTTTTCTTTGTACTAGATGGCTTTGAGGACTCGGAATGTTCCTGGTGTGTGGCACATAGAACGCCGAAGAAAAGATGGTCGAGAGACTGCAGAGATCAGAGAAGGACTCCCTTGTGTTGTCCTTGCAAGCCTACATGGTCAATTTGTGAATATGAGTCTGGTCAAAAATAGAAACGTTGATCATTGAGTTTTCCTATGCATGTGTGAAGAATAATGGCTTTTGCTTTTGGTGTTAAAACCTAATCTGAATCTGAGTATGTGAAATACCCCTGAGCTAAGTTCTCCTCAAGTCATTACGATCCAGAATGGGAGTGGCCAGTTGTGAGAAAAATTGCAACACGGTTGACCCTATGGTGGGGTTGAACGTGGCTCACCTTATTTCAGCTTCTATTATTTTGTTAGTTGCAATAGGTAAATATTTATTTGTGTTAATGATATTTCTAGCATATATGGTTTAGTATCATGCATGATTATTTGTACTTGTTATAATATTTCACTACGATATTGATGCTGGCCTGTGTTCTTCACAGTTTATCATAGAAATATTGTGTTAAAGGTTCGATTGGCGAGTTCATTCCATTGGTTTGGTTCTATGAGTGGAAAACCCAAAATACACCAAGTATCGGGCGCAAAACACAATCGGATAGAGAATCCAGACTTCAAATTATTATAGGAGGAAAGTTTTAATGCTATCGGGTCAGTGGAACCCACATAGCATCACCCCCAGTGTATTTACTTGTCATATCGCCAAATGCCATTTACATAGAGAAATCACACTAAACACTTAGCGGATTCAAGGAAGAGGATTTGAAATTTTATGCACGGGAGTTTTGGGTCCTATCGGGTCCAACAATAGATCGCATCGCGCAGTCGAATCGGGGCACGTCAAAGGCTTGCCCCAAGCCTTTGTGATGCGCAATTACCGACACATATATCGCATTGGCATGTATGAAGTCGAGCGGTAGAGAGTTAAGCGGGTTATTGTAATTGCCAATAGCGATTAGCGATATCGCATTGGACCTCCACCAAGGGATAGCACTGATAGTTGTGACCATTTGGGACCTCCGATCGCCGATACTGCGATTCAATCTGAGCCACCCGATCAGCCAAATCTGGATCTGCGGCATAACATATATATTTGTTTAAAAAGTGGGAAAAGGCACTGTTTTGGTATTTTTTAATGGTAATTCATTTCCGAAAGGGAAAACACATTGTTTAAGGGTTTCCGAAGGCAGTTTTGGCTCCGATAGGTAAAAGGCCTATATTTTGTGGAAAAGGGTGTAAAGCGGCGTGATTGTTGGTTTTTATAGATCCAACTGTGGGTTTTTATTGAACCATTGTTCCCACTGTGCCAGTATAGATAACCCATTATAGATAATTATCCACTTCATTACACTAATAACTATAGACAGCAGTGCATCAGAATTCACACAATAAATTCAATACATTTCACATAACAATACCATGCATTAACAACTATAGTGACAGACATCCGTCATACCTGATAAACAAAATGAGGCCTGTCAGCAAATGTTCCTGATAAAAATGGTTCCTGATGGATGCTGAAGTGAGAATATCTTCCTGTATCCATTAAAACAGCCATACTAGCAATGAAGCTATCCATCTCCTTCACAAAATACTGGGTTGGTCGCCAAAATCTGAATTCAACGATGACTTCATTGGAGTTTTTCCCATGCACCACAAGGCCCATGACATCATCCAAGCTACAGGCACAAGAAGAGTAGAATCAATGGCTCTGAATGTAAAAAAATCTTGAGATTCAACGTTCTTTCTTAAGTCTATTTGTTTGATGAGACGCCTCTATATTAGAAAACGCTCTCTGGAATTATAAATATTATACAGTATAAAGCAATATATATATTTATTTATTCTAAGCTTATAAATATCCTACAGTATAAAGCAATATATATGTTTATTGTTCCTTGTTTCTTTTGCAAGTGCTATAATAGTATAATAGCCAGATCCTTAATTTATTCATTTTACTATAGTCAAACTCAAGATCTTCCTTCATCATACACCCCACAATAGCATTGAACATTATCATAATTTTTCTACTACATTGCTTGCTCAAACACCTGAAGAGGCACTGCCGCACTGTTTCTTATCATGAACAACTAAATAAGAATGAAATCCTAGTGGTGCCCATATATTACTGACAGGAAATATATATATATATATATGGGTGTGTGTGTTTACTATAGCTTCTTGTATTTTGTCCTTCAGAAGTTCACTACTATTTAGAGAGTCAAAAGTATTATATATATATATACACACACCATGGCTTCTTGTATTTTGTCATTCAGAAGATCACTAATATTTAGAGAGTCAAAAGTTTCCCTTAAAGGATGAACACAGTTAAATTCAGCAGCCCAACAATGTGAAACAATCTCGCATGCAACTTCATATAACAATGCAGACTCGAAGCTTAATGCAAGGAGGATGCCATATCCTACACAGAGTTTCAAGGTAATTGGCTGTGTCTCAGAGACAAACTTATCACATTCACAAGATGTAAAAAACTTACATATTCGATGTATTGAGTTCTTAAACAACCATCATTAAGACCATAAGCTAGGTTCCTATTTCGTCTGTGTGAGCAACAACAGCCCAATCTCTAATTTATTCATCTTGCATTAGTCAACTCCGACAAAACAAAACCAAGTATGACATTATCAGACTGCATCATACAGACCACATTAACAACTTTATCATAATATCTGTATATCCTCCACTCAAACATCTGAAGCGGTACTGTTTCCATCAACAACAATATATAAGAAAGAAATCCTATTCATGGCAGTGCCAATAGGAGAAAAGTTGAAAACCCACCAAAAGTAAGTTGGGTGGGCAAACTACCCAGGTGGTTGGGGTTTTGGACCCAAAATTGTGGGTTTGGGACCTAATTTAACTGATTTTATATTCTAATTATTTGTTAAATGGTTGAGTGGGCAAAAGCCTAAAGGACCAAGAGTTCCCTCAATAACCTAATGTACTAGATACACATTGTGAAGGATAACAGTGTGGAGTGAAAGAGCCCTATTGAGGGCCAAGTTCTGTTCATGGGGGTCAAGATCTGCCCAAAAGAAGCTGCAAGTGCATGAAAACAAGTCTGTCCAAGATGCCGAGCTGTGGATCTGTCAAGGAGTTAGACGAGTTCTGTCTAGAGTAATATTTGACTGGTCTGAAGTGTGGAACCCTAGCAAGGGCAGTATGTGGGTTGGAGAAAAGTGGTCGAGGCCTTGTTCTGTTAGGCCGAGGCCTGTTTGTGGCCTAGTAAGCCCAACCGCAGGACTATCCTGTGGTTTCTAGGGCAGCCGCACAGAAATAAAGGGCAAGTCGCGGGCGTTTTAGCCCTAGGAGTAGGGCAGAGTGCAGGACAAAGCTAGCTGTAGCAGATCAGGGGAAGAATAGTGGTAGGTTCGAGTTAACCAGGGCTGAAAGAGGGCTGGATCAAAAGGAAAGGGCTGAAGTAGCAGCCGCAGGAGGGTTGAACAGATAGGCCGTGGAGTTTTGGGCCAACTGAAGGCAGGCCGTAGGTAAACAGGGAAGGCAGGAAGCCTTAAGGAATAGGTCGAGGCCTGATTAGTGTGAACTCAGCCCAAAAGAAGTAAGGCACCTCCCTATAGTCAATACAAGGTCAAGCAACAACCTTGGACATCAAATCAACATGAACATGTGTGCTCACTGGTAGTGTTTTATCTGGGAAGCTGAATAATACGACCAGTATAGTTTCATACTTATATCTGGGAAGAAGAATAATACGACCAGTATAGATTCATAATAAGTATGGATTTAATACGAGTGGAGAGGATCAAATCTCTTCATGTTTAAATTTTTTTTTAAGAGTGCAAAATACTATTTTTCATTGTTTAAATTGTATTTTTGAATGTTAAATAAAAAATTTAACCATAAAATCTTAATTTTTTTCTATATATAGAAATATATGAAGTTGATATCCACATAAATTTGTTAACATAGATCTTCAAATAGTTTATTTAAAATTTTGGTTGAAATATTTTTGAAAAGTATTAGATTTAAACATCTCATTCACACTTTTTTACTTCTAATTAATTCACAGCGTATTCATTTTTTTTATAATTAATAATTATAGCCAACATTATTTTTCTATTTAGAACATAAATTTTTATTTTAATGTTATTGTAAAGGGGCACGGATAGACGAACAAATATACACATCCCCTTATACTGGGTTGTAGAATGAACTTCTCGGCTCAATAATAAAGTGCCTCAAATGTGAAAACCCATCAAATAAGTTAGGGTGCTCACATACTAAGCCACCCATGTTAAACAATAGTGTGAAGCATATGACATACATCAAAAAGGTGATCAAGAATTCATCAAAGAGATTAAACATCCTCCAACCAAGTTCTAATGATGTCTCAAGTGATGATTAACACATAAGAGAAGGGAGCAATGTGAGATGTCCCCTCCTAACTAATCAAACAATGAAACCCTTACCACAACTCTAAATAGTGATTTCCAAGCTGACAACATACAATCTCAAGATACCACAATCTTGAATACAAAGCAATTGAAATACTCCCAATGCCTATGGACATAAACCAATAACACACACCTAACCATCGAGCGATTAGTGAGTAGAATCACAAGGGTGACATGAAGAAAAGTGTGTAGATACATAAAATATCTCTAAATCAAAACAATCATAAGTCTAGAACATCTGCAGATATCTACCACATATGGTAAGGAACACAAAATCATACATCATAATGGGTAATAAGGTGGACTAATGTTGTATACAGTAAACAGAAGTAGAGTCTAGAAATTCAACTTAACACATGGAGTATGCTATGTCCTATTCAAGGTTTCAAGTCATTTTTGTTCAAATGATGATGTAATCTTTAGATACAGCCATGGCTGGCCTCAGTTTATAATTACTATATTATGTATTAGTGTGCCTCAGTTTATAATCACTATATTATGTATTAGTGTGCTTCTAGTAACTACTTAAAACCAGTGTTCCACGAGGACTCGCCCCCCCCCCCAGGGGTCTAGTTTCCTAGCTCCCCTGCACTCCAGGGACTTGGGGACGAGAAGGTGTCGTTTCCCCATGCTCCCAAAAAGCAAGGTATGCAGGTGGACATGCCAGTGGGTCGTTTCCTTGTGTTGAGGGGTCGTTTCTGAAAAGGGGGTCGTGAGGGGTCGTGGGGGGTCGAGGGGGGACATGGGGTTCAAGGGGCCCAATTTTTTTTAAATAAACTCTTGTTAATAATTAAAATTTAACATTAGTTTTAATACGTTAGGGTTTCAATTCATTTTTTTATAAATTTAATTCATTATTCGCCCTGGCCTCTCACTCCATTCACAAGACGTTCCTAGTTCCTCTACAGCAGAGAGGAATTGGCACACATATAGCTTCATCCACTCTATAAAGAGGAACAAGCTTACGTCTAAAAGAGCGGAGAAGTTAGTTGTTGTGCACAATACCCTATGTCTTGAGCATAGGAAGACACCTGAATATTTGAAGGGACCAAAAACACGATGGGATGTTGATCCAGAGGATGATGCACAGGTAGATATGGAAGAGAGACTTGATGAGAGACAGATGGGGTTGGTTGGTGTGCCACTTAGCATGTTTAAGAATGCTAGTGATTCAGATTCAGATGGTGATATGGTTGATCCTGATTTATTCATGCAGCAGCTCAATGAAGAGACTAGCGGGGCATTACCTTGAGGCTTGAGCAAAATTATGCCCATTTATCTTTTGATATATTGATGTTCTTATGTTACTCTGACTCTATAAAATTTTGACTCTTGATGTATCAAACTTGACTTCAATCTTTTATAATTCTATAGAATTTTGACTCTTGATGTATGACGTATCAGACTTGACTTTTATAATTTTATGTCAATATTCATTGTTCAGTATTCAATGTTCATAGTAGGAAGTGGAACAGCAATATGGTTTAAACTTTAATCATAATGTATAATGTATGATTATAAATTAGAATTTTAAATTTATATGATATTACATAATGATATTCATATCAATGATCATGCTTTGCAGCTTTTCAATTCAAACCCAATTGCGATAGTGGACTCAATTTATGAATTATATTTTATATTTATAAGTTTTTAAGACCCTGACGTCCCCCCACGTTTCCTAAAAATTGGTGGGGAGCTTTTGCATAGGCCGCTTCCACGTATCCTCACTCCCTCGCCCCCTCGTCCCGAAACCTTGGTGGAACATTGCTTAAAACCAACTTAATTAACACTCATATATTAGCCCACGGGGGTTTGGATTGACGGTGAATGGGTGCGCTGTTAAGGCACTCCTTGCGATAGGTCACCGGTTCAAATCCCCCTGTGGGTACTTAGGTTAGTCTTAACGCAAAAAAAAAAACACTCATATATTATGTTCCTAAGTTGATTATTACCAACATAGTCATTATGTGAGCCCATAACCCTCTTAGAAAGAGCACCCAACCTCTTGAATGGTTTATAAATACACACTTAAGACTCCTTTGTAATAACATCTTGAGTTATTCCTCTTATACACCCTCAAGACTCATTTGTAATAACTCTTGAGTTATTCCACTTATACAAGTTGCTCATTCTTTTAGACTACAAGCACTATATTTAGCATTCACTTTCTTTAAAAGTGATCTATTGTTCAACTATCCATTGTTGAACATACCAATATAGGTTTCATGCTCTCTATAATAACGTCCCAACACCTTCTCCACCAATCATAGCTATTTGTCAAACTTCTTTAGAATTTGATCATGCTTACAATGATTGCTTCAAAATTCTATGGTCTCACTACTCCATGAACCATATTCCTTGCTCTTATTGTCATTAAAATTAGTTTTTGTCCTTTTATACAAGTGGCTCATTCTTTTAGACTATGAGCACTATATTTAGCTTTCACTTCCTTTAACAGTATGATCTATTGTTCAATTATCCATCATTGAGCATACCATTATAGGTTTCATGCTCTCTATAATAACGTCCCAACACCTTCTCCACCAATCATAGCTACTTGTCAAACTTCTTTAGAATTTGATCATGCTTACAATGATTGCTTCAAAATTTTGTGGTTCCACTACTCCATGAATTATATTCCTTGTGTAAATTTCATGTGACCCTTGTTTCATTGCTTCATTAATGGCTGTTAAAACCAACAATTGGTATCAAAGTTGTATGTTGTTGCTTTTGTGAAATAGATGAAAGTTTTAATGTATTGGATCAAGTTTTCGAAAGTGTTTGTGGAAGAGTTGTTGTGTATGGACAATGCAGCTTAGATTTGTGCATTTGGACGGACTTGCATATTCGTGAAAGAACCAACCAGTGCTTGCTCGCCTTAAATGGGAACAAAGAAGACGAAAACAATTCCAGAGAAAGAAAATAAATAAGAGCAACAAAAATAAAGAGAAGTCAATCATTTAACCGCAAAATTTCAAAGATCACATTTGCAAATTGATGTTTAATGGAAGGTAATGGAATTTTAAAAGAATAAGTAACAATGTTACAAGAGGCTCTAGAGATAGGAAAACATGAATGGCAAAGCATGAAGACAGCATGGCAAACCATGAAAGAATAAATAGCAGCAAACAAGGATGTGTTAATTTCTAAAGCAACTCAGGTAGATACACACGTATCTCAGCAAATAGACCCTTCAAAAGAGAATGAAAAAAAGAACAATAGGAAAGATGGTCCAAAAGAAATCAAAGCTAGAGCTTAAGACGCTAATGGTTACATAAAGATAGAGGAAGAAGAAGATGCAAGTGCCCGTAGAGCATAGGAAAGAGAACACAAAGAAAGAAAGGACAGGGAAACAAACTTTGTTGTCGGGGGAATAAAAGATTATGGGAAGAATGAAAGTACTCTCAAATTTCAATTTGACAAGAGGTTTCCTGAAACAGAAACTACAATGGAAAGAGCAAATTTGACAAGCAAGGAGGGTGGGAAAGATATGTGAAGAGAGGCCTCGACCCATAAAAGTCAACATGGAAACCGTTCAAGACAAACACCATCTCTTGGGCAAAAAGAAACTCTTGAAAGGCTCACACTTCTTCCTAGATGAAGATTTAACCACCAAACAACAAGAGGAGAGAACGGAAAAAGTGGAGAAAATTAGAGCAGCAAGAAATGAAGGGAAAAGGGCATGGTTGTACAATGGTAAAACAGTTATTGTAGTGTTTGGGCCTCAGGGAAAAACAGGGCAACAAGCTAGCAGTAAAGAAAAAACAGAGAATTCGATAATAGGGAGGAAAACAACACAATCAGCATGGATGAAAAGGGGTGAAGACTCAAATTTGAGTCGTATGTGCCAAACTGTGTATCAGTCAAATCCTACCCGGGTCTACTTAAGTTTAGTTTGTTGGAATTGTAGAGGTTACCCTTGGAGAAGGGGGCCTGGGTTAGGGCCTATTGTGGAAGGTAGAGACATAATTTGTCTAGCAGAAACTCATGAACATGATGGTTGCAAAACTCCTGTGTTTGACGGTTATTTGAAGTTAGCAGTTTGGAACAAGGTAGCAGAAAATAGCAAAGGGTATGGGGGATACTAGTTTTAGTGAAAGAAAAAGAAGGTCGTCACATTCACTTAATGAAAGAAGATGCAAATAAACAATATTTATGGTTCAAAATCTCAGAGAATGAGAATCACATAAGAATTGTCGCATGCTATTTTGCCCCTCAAGTCTCACAAACTTACAAAAATAAGGGGCTAGACAGCAAGGATCTGTATGCAGCTTTAAAGCAAGATATGGCTGAGTACTCTCAGCGAGGAAAAGTTCTTTTAGTGGAAGATTTCAATGCTAGAATGGTAAATCAACAAACTAGTATTCTTTGTTGCAAAGAGGATCACAATCCTATTTGGCTCACTGAAGAGGAGAATCCCCAATGGGTTAGGTATTCAGAAGATGACAAAGTTAGCAATCATTTTGGAGAGGAGTTGCTTACACTATGTGGTGCTTTCAACTTAATTATTTGCAATGGTCTAGATAGATGGAAAAGGTCTGGGAACTTCACTTGCAACACATGCAATGGGGAAAGTGTCGTTGACTATGTCATTTGTTCACAAAGCTTGATAGAAAAGTTAGAGGAAGTTAAGATTGGAAAGTATATTTAGGACTTAAAATCAGACTGTGACTCAATTTATATAAAGTTATCATGGTTAGAAGAAAGGCAACATAGGAGGAAAATCCAATGCTCTCAGCAATCACCATCAAGGGGCAAAATTTTTCTAACACAAGGAGAAAACTAGTTTCAAAATCTTCAACAGTGATGAGTTCACAAATATAATTCAAAGTGCACTTGACAAGTGCAAAAGAGCAAAAAATAGGAAATCAGAATCAAATTGTTTTCCTGTAAATGCTTGGTATGATGAGGAATACAAAATGGCAAGGAGAACCTTGAAAAAGGCAAGTAAGGAGAAGATGAATGTAATGTTATATAAGCAGATACTAAAAAGGAAAAAAGGTGAGTTCATGCAAACAAGACGAGAAGAGTTAATATATCTATGAAAGAATAACCCAAAGCTTTTCTGGCAGGAACTTCAACCAAGGAAGAAGCAAATCGAAAATAATATTACAGCCAATCAATGGTTTGAATATGAAAGACATCTTTATGAGAAAGAATCATAGGCGGAGCCTCCCCCCATGATCAACACAACTACAAAGCTCTTCACGTTATAGGAGGTGGAGATTGGAATTAAGAGGCCGAAAATAGGAAAGGCAAAGGACTTGGTTGAACTTCAAGGCTAAAATGGGGAATAAACACCCTTGCACCACACATCATGGAAATATTCAACAACACCATTCAGCAAGGATTCCCAAGAGACTGGACAACTAGCCTAGCAATACCCCTTTTTAAAAGTGGAGACATTAATAATCCTTCCAATTATAGCACAATTATGATCAATCTTTTGTTTGCAAATCTTTTCTGCAGTGTGATAGAAAATAGAATCAGTAAGTGGGCAGAAGTAAAAGAAAAGAGGGAAAAAGGACAAGTGGGTTTTAGGCCAAAGCATTCTACAGTGGATCATGGTATTACGTTGAGACACATTATTGAAAAGGTTTGGGAGGACAAAGAAGGAGTAATGTCCTGCTTTGTTGACTTCAAAAAGGCATTTGACATAGTCCCTAGAGATAAGTTGTGGCATAGAATGGAAGAACTTGACATTCCTTTGCATTATAGAGTCGTTGTCCATAGACTTTATGAAGAGGTGAAAGCCAAAATTAGAACCTCAACGGGTATTTCAGAAAGCTTTAGAAGTGACATTAGAGTCAAGCAAGGTTGCCCTCTATCCCCTACTCTTTTTGGTTTATATATTGATAAACTAGTTGTTAAATTTGGACAACTAGGTCCAAACTCCATGTTCTGATGCTCAGATTAAGAGGCTAATATTTTTGTTGGATTCCTCTTTCTGAGAGGTGTAAAATCCATATAAAAATAGTCTTAATCCGATGAGCAGAACTTATATTTTGAATTTATTATTCTTAATAAATTATATGTGCAAGGTCGGCCAGTAGGCTCACATGCCCAACAGATGTGTCACACACCCTCATTGATGGATATAAATACAGGAAAAGTTGGAGAGAATTTCATCACAACACAACTCACATCTTCCTCTCTCATCCTAAAGAGTACGAGCTACCTGGAGGACGAATTTCAGCCACACGTGGGAAGGACGAAGAGGACAGACCGTACGGCTGAGCTGTAGTACGATTTTCTGCTGCTAGGGTTTCGCAGAAGTTTGACCAGCGTTGACTTTGGTCAACGCTTGGTCCAATCAAGCTGAAAACTTGTGGAAGGTTCGATTTTTGAAGGCCGTACTACCTGGCACAAAAATCGAGGTCAAAGGGTTGACCGTTTTGCTGCTGCGTTGACTTTTAGCTTGCTGCCCCTGCGTTGACTTTTCAGGACAGCGTTGACTTTTGTAGAATTGACTTGGGTTGACTCATCTACTGGTTGGAGGGTTGTTGTGACACATGCTGGGCTGGCTGACCAAAGGAGACTTTGCTGGTTGAAGCATCCTGTTGACCGCCGAAACGAACACACACATTTTTCCTGTTTCTGATTTGTCTTCTGTAAGATCTGCTTATATGTTCTATCTGCATTTTGCTTAACTACTTGTATGATTGCTGTGAGAAAAGTGAAATTGCTCTTAGCATAGAACATCTACAAAACTTAACAGACATCCTACACAACCGATCCCTTTGCTTGAAGGTTGTGATGAGAATTGTTTTCAATTCACTACATGTCAGAGGATTTGCAGGTGGTTATTTAGAATCGGCTAAAACCACAAACAGGTCTTCCACATTCATAACAGGCAAGTAAATTTTAATCACTTATTCTGTTGAGACAACCGAGGAGGTAAATGTGATGACAATAAAGTTGGCTATGTTCAGCATTCTATTCTGTGGAGATGGAGGACGCTAGGTTAGATTGGCCAGTTTGACTCTGGATTTGGTTTTAGTGTGTTGATACCATTTTCATGGACATTTATTTTGAAGGACAGAGAATGAAGCACTACAGTGCTAGAACTTATTTGTTAAGTTTAGGTATGTTCTATGCTTAGAGCAAATTATTTCAATTTTCATAGTTAGCCTCAATATCTTTTCGAGATTAGCAATCACATCAGGATTAAAGTAAACTACAGATAGAACATAAACATAAATCTCAAAAGACAAGCCAAGACAAGATGACACAAGATGTGGCGCTAGCCAGGGACAAACCCCAATGTGGGGAAACCCTTGATCAATTCTTCTTATATGTTCTTCAATAGTTCAACACACAAAGAGAGAGAGAGAGAGAGAGAGAGAGAGAGATAATACACTTACAACTGAAGTCAACACTTTGACTTATCTAGATGAATGCATAGATCATTTCTAAGAAGATGATACATGAAATTAGTTGAAGACATGCTGCTTCAACTGATTCTCTAAGGTGACTTCACCTATTATTGACCTGCATCTCGTCATCATGCTGCACCTCACCGTGCTGCACCATGCTGCACCCATCATCACAATGTTTGACCTCATGCCGCTGCTGTCCTAGTGTTTAGCACTGCTGTACATAGTGCCACTGCTGCACCATGCTTACTGCTGTCCCAATGTACTTTCTGCACTGTACTTGCTGCTGCTGTTCATGATTCTTCATGCTTGCAACTGTCTTATGTATAAGCTTGCTGTATTTTAACTGCTGCATGTAGCATCCAACCATGTAGCTGCATCATACATAGTGCTGTACTATGCATCATATCATGCTGCACCCTTTTTACATTATGCTGCATTGCTACCCATCACTGTATGTTGATAGCACTGAGCTGTACTATGCTGCTGTCCCATAATATATCCAATGACATTGAGTTATCAGCCTGCCCAAATAGTCTACAATTAGGCCATGCTGTCACCTACAACAATGTGGTATTATGACAACAGTTAAAGTGACTGCAACTAGGTCTCTTTGAGCTGTGAATAAGAGACTTCACAAGACTACTAATGGACCTCTCTTAACAGCAAATTGGGGCTGCCACTCAAACTGTATATAGAGCTTATATTCCACTGTTGATCAGTGCTCCCTTTGCTGCGGATATGGCTTCTCCATAACTGTGAATAAGGGCATTGATGACAGCAGATAGAGTTCCCTTTTGTCTGCGGATTTAGGCCTTCCTTAATTGCGGAATATGAGCCTCTATATAACTGTGGCCAGAACTTTTCTTTAGCCTCCTTATGACAGCATATAGGTCTCCTCTTATCTGTGGCTAGGACTAGCTTTAGAGCTGCGGCTAGGGCTTGATATGACAGCGGCTAGGTCTTCTTGAGATCTTGGATAGGCCTCCTCTATACAGCGTATAGGAGCCTTTCTTCAACTGCAAATATATGGCTGCATTAGACCTTCTTTTGCTGCGGCTAGGGCATGACTAGATCCCCTTCAATTGCGGCTAGGTGTTCCTCCCTTCAGCTGCGTATGGGGCACCTTGATTTACTGTGTATAGAACCCTTTCTTGACTGCGGCCAAATTGTCTTCTTGCATGACTGTGATTAGGGCTGCATATAAGACTCTTCCATGATCCTCCATGATTATGTCTAGATCTCATTAGGGCCTGAGCGAATTAGTCTCCTCTATGGCAGCATATAGATCTCCTCTTACCTGCAAGATGATCTCCTCATAAGTCTACGGCTAGGGCATCTTAGGTTCAACGTCTAGGGCTTCTCCCTCTAGATCTCTCTAACCACCAAACCCAAAACAAGTGGAGAGAGATCATGAGTGAAGTGAGTGTAAGAAATGACTCTCAAGTCATCTCTTTTTATACTAAAACGTTGAGCACTTATGGGGTTTATTTGGTTGCTGGCCGACCTTGACGATTTGTCCAATAACACAAATAAATTCATATCTCCATGAATACTTATCGGAATTGGATGATCTTCAGATCAATCCTACACCTCTCGATGAGAGGGATCCAAGAAAAATATCATCTGCCATAAATAAGATGACCCACATGGATTTTGGCCCTATTTGCCAAATTTAACACTCCCTCTCGACTAGGGAGAATTCCATCCGTTGATCCATATGTCTGATTGTACTATCTCTGCCAGCAGTGCCTTGCACTGCTATGCTCTGCTAAGTTATGCTGAGCTTTGCTCTGTTTTGCTCTGCCAAACCATGAAGAAGAAGAATTGATCGAGAATGTCTCATACCATTCTCTACTGACCCGAAGTCAGTGTCATCTGAAGAGAGTGTGTCATATCACTCTTACTGACCCGAAGTCAGTTTTATTGATCCTAGATCAATATCACAAGAGAGTGTCTCAAACCACTCATACTGATCCTAGATTAATGGAGGTCATCCTAGCATAGGGAGTATGGTAGATACAACAATGCGTCCATCAATAGTACTACTATGGTCCCTAACCCCATTTCCCTACTTATTGATCAGATGAGTGGTACTTCCCATGAGTCCCACACTGCATGGGTAGGATGCTTCGACAAGAGAACTAATCATCCTGTCCCACAGAAGAACGAATCATCCTATCCAACAGTCACCATTGGAGAACTAATCATCTTGGCCCACAGGAGAACTAATCATCCTGTCCCAAATTCGTCACGGGGTATCACAGGGGAAGGTTGAACCTTTCACCCTGTACATAGCGCACCACCAGGGGAGGGCGAGTCGCCCTGTGGTCGTATGTCGCTCTAGTAAGTACACCAAGCCCCCTAGAGCTCCCAGAGCTCCTAGAGCTCAATGCATGCAACATGCAGGTCCCTTATAAGAAGGTCTCTCAACGACTCCAAGTTGTTCGGGAAAGTCACAAATTTGACCTTTCCTCGGGGCTTTGACAAAATGCCTGCAACCTATACATCAGTCTTAATGCGATGGAGCCTCCTTGCTCATCAACTTACCATATCTAAGATAAGGTAGTATCTGATGTCTATCTGTTGGAGCAATCATCGAATACGAGATTCCTAATCAATAGAATCCCCCCTTGGTTGTCACAGAGGATCACGGTGGTATTCATGATATGTACAAACAACTCACTAAAGAGCTTCCACAACCAGGCAGCGTCATATGAGATCATACTCGTAGCTATGTATTCGGTCTCGGCGGTGATTATAGCAATCGACTTCTGCTTCCTGCTCATCCATGAAATTGAAGTAGAACCCAAAGAGAACCATCACTGAGAAGTGCTCTAATGATCCTCCACACTGCCTGCCTAGTCAGCATTCGAATAATCATGCAGCTTCATATTTCTGGCAGTGTATCTCAATCCATGAGAGATTGTGCCCCGAAGATATTTCAGAAGATTCTTGGCACCAATCCAGTGAGGCTCAACCAAATGTGAGCTCACCATGCTAACTGCAAGACATATGTTAGGACGGAAGTTCACCAAGAACATCAATGCAAATGAGTTTATGAAACTCAAAGGCATTTGCCAAATCTGGTCCGACATCATCACCATATAACTTTTGAAAGTTAAGATCGTCGAGGTAGTCATGGGCTTGCAATTTACCATTCCACATATGGAATCCAACTCCCTCTTACTTCTGCAAGTGAGAGGGTCTGCACCTGTTTGAAATAGGTCGTCCTCAGAAGGTGTCGGTATGAGAGGTCTATCACCCACAACCTTCAAACAGTGGTTTGGATCGACTTCACTCTTAGTGAATGTCAGCTTCATTTGACAACTATCAATCCTCTCATATCAAACCCGGGGTGATCTGCTTCAAGCCATAGAGGGCTTTCTTCCACTGACACACATGAGATTCCCGATCATGAATCTCAAACCCCTTGGGTTGTTCCAAACCTGTGGACCTGCTACATGAGGGGAATGGTCTTCTTTGTAGGATTTTCCTTTGGTACATCTTGGACATGTACCTTCATGCTCTTCTTGAATTTAGGCATCACTGTCACCATCTGACTCACATCGGGTAGGGCCCCATAATAGACCTCCTGTGCTATAGATGAGATGTGTCAATTGACATGGTCCCCAATGGACCATCCTGCAACTTGATACAAATTGCCAACCCTGAACCCATGAGTAAAAGCATTTTTGAAAATTCTATTTTCAAACACGTACCTTTTCATTGATGAATGTCACCCTGAAACATTTTGACTTCCATTGCCGAAATGGACATCGAGTTCTTCTTGCGATCAGGTACATAAAGAGATTCTTGCAAATGAATCGAGTTACCCACATTCAATTGAGGGGTAACATTCCCTACACCCTTTTCGTAATAGGTGGCATCGACTCCAAGTATAATCCCACGGTTGTTTCATCTCTACTAAATTCAATCAATAAGCCAGATTCCCAAAGAATATGAAGGAGAGGACCAATACAAAGTAACACTTCTTTATCTTATCAGAAACAACATTTGATTCTTCATACCTGGGGTTCCTTGCTTTCTCTAAAGAGTCGACCGTTTCCTTGATGACCCGCATTACCTGTCATTCCTCTGATCATTGAAGATGTCCTTGTAATGATTGTTATCATCGTCAAGTGATGTGTCCTTGCCATTCAGACGCTCCTTCGCATAATGGTCGAACTTATTGCAACCAAGGCATCTGCCTTTCCTTCCACCCTTAGATCCGGTCTTCCCAATGAAGTGATCTTTAGGTAGGCCATCAGAAGCTTCCGCTGTGCCATTCTGATAATATACTCTGCTTCAACTAAACCCTTGGTGAATTTGAAGAGGGATGAGGAATCCATTGATCCTTTTGTCCTTTCCCCACTGTCTTCGGTGATCGCTCTTTCACTCTTGCTTGGGATTTGTCTTCACCTCACCTCTGATACCATGTTAAGTTTAGGTATGTTCTATGCCTAGAGCAATTTATTTCAATTTTTATAGTTAGCTCAATATCTTTTCCAGATTAGCAATCACATCAACATTAAAGTAAACTGCAGATAGAACATAAACATAAATCGTAGAAGACAAGCCAAGACAAGAGGACACAAGATGTGGCGCTAGCCAGGCTCAAACCCCAATGCGGGGAAACCCTTGATCAATTCTTCTTATATGTTCTTCAATAGTTCAGTAGAAAGAGAGAGAGAGAGAGATAGTACATTTACAATTGAATTCAACACTTTGACTTATCTAGGTGAATGCATAGATCATCTCTAAGAAGATGATACATGAGTTCAGTTGAAGACATGCTGCTTCAACTGATTCTCTAAGGTGACTTCTTCACCTATCATTGAGCTGCATCTCATCATCATGCTGCACCTCACCGTGTTGCACCCATCATCACAATGTTGAACCTCATGTTGCTGTTGTCCTAGTGTTTAGCATTGCTGTACATAGCGCCACTGCTGCATCATACTTACTGTTGTCCCAATGTACTTGCTGCACTGTACTTGTTGCTATCCATGCTTTAACATGTTGCTGCTGTTCATGATTCTTCATGCTTGCAGCTGTCCCATGTTGCAGCTGTCCTATGTATAAGCTTGCTATATTTTAATTGCTGCATGTAGCATCCAACCATGTAGCTACATCATACATAGTGCTGTACTATGCATCATATCATGCTGCACCCTTTTTACATTACGCTGCATTGCTACCCATCACTGTATGTTGATAGCACTAAGCTCTACTATGTTGTTGTCCCATAATATGTCCAACAACATTGAGTTATCAACCTGCCCAAATAGTCTATAATTAGGCCATGCTGTCCCCTACAACAATGTGGTATTATGACAATAGTTAAAGTGACTACAACTAGGTCTCTTTGAGCTGTGAATAAGAGACTTCACAAGACTACTAATGGACCTCTCTTAACAGCGGATTGGGGCTGCCACTCAAAATGTATATCAATCCTCCCTTTGCTGCGGATATGGCTTCTCCATAACTGTGAATAAGGGCATTGATGACAACAGATAGAGTTCCCTTTTGTCTGCGGATTTAGGCCTTCCTTAAGTGCGGAGTATGAGCCTCTATATAACTACGGCCAGAACTCTTCTTTAGCCTCCTTATGACATCGTATAGGTCTCCTCTTATCTGCGGCTAGGACTAGCTTTAGAGCTGCGTCTAGGGCTTGATATGACAATGGCTAAGTATTCTTGAGATCTTGGATAGGCCTCCTCTATACAACATATATGAGCCTTTCTTCAACTGCAAATATATGGCTACATTAGACCTTCTTTTGCTGCGGCTAGGGCATGACTAGATCCCCTTCAATTGCGGCTAGGTGTTCCTCACTTCAACTGCGTCTAGGGCACCTTGATTTCCTGCGTATAGAACCCTTTCTTGACTGCGACCAAATTGTCTTCTTGCATGACTGTGATTAGGGATGTGTATAAGACTTTTCCATGATCCTCCATGACTGCATCTAGACCTCATTAGGGCCTGAGCGAATTTGTCTCCTCTATGGTAGCGTACAAATGTCCTCTTACCTGCAAGATGATCTCCTCATAAGACTGTGGCTAGGGCATCTTAGGTTCAACGTCTAGGGCTTCTCCCTCTAGATCTATAGCCACCAAACCCAAAACAAGTGGAGAGAGATCATGAGTGAAGTGAGTGTAAGAAATAACTCTCAAGTCATCTCTTTTTATACTAAAACATTGAGCACTTGTGGGGTTTATTTGGTTGTTGGCCGACCTTGACGATTTGTTCAATAACACAAATAAATTCATATTTCCATGAATACTTATCAGAATCAGATGATATTTAGATCAATCCTACACCTCTTGATGAGAGGGATCCAAGAAAAATATTAGCTGCCATAAATAAGATGACCCACATGGAGTTTGGCCCTAGTTGCCAAATTTAACATTATTCCTACTATGGTAGTTTTGTAATTTTGAAGGAACATTTTGAATCCAATGTTTTCAAAACAATGACCATCACACGAATTGCCTGAGTTCATGACTTAAATGGAATTTGGAACAGAATTTGGGGTTTCACCATTCATAATGTGCTAGTACTCATGTTACATGTTGCAAGTGAGATATTCATGAATGTGTAACCCCCCAAATAATGACACATTCTGACATGCAAAGTGTAAAATGCCTAACTTAACCCCAGGAGTGTAGTAATAAGTGGGCCTGCTAATTTTTGAAGCATAACATGAATATGGCTCCTATAAATTTGTTTATTTAGTCTATACATCGTGTCTGGTCTATTATAAACCTAAGGTGAGAAATAAACCTTTTAAAAATTACTTACAATGTGACTTTAGAGAAAGCTATGTTGTTTTTACCTTTAGCGATTTAAGTTATTTTGAAAACTCCCAACAAATAGTAGGTGCATCCACTTCCACTCATCTAATTATAAATTATATGATGGGGTATAGTCATTCATGCCATTTGATGCGATCTCTATATAGCGGTCTTGTCTAAGACTGCGCTAAAGGCAATTTTGGAATATTTCGTTCTCTGAAGGATGTTGTTGGACGCTGATCTATCCTGCAGGTTACATGATTTTGTCTACACTTTGCTTCACTAGATGTCTATGATTGCATTGTATATTCCCTCTATCTATTGCTATTTTTGATTTTGTGCCCATCTAGTTGTTGATTCTAAAGCTTCAGAGTCGTATTCTTAAATTAAAGCACAGATTGACTAAAGCATGATTCAATGTTGTTAGAGCTACACATTGCAGTTTAGGAATTGCTATAGTTTTTAATATTGTCGCACATTGCAGTTTAGGAATTGCTGTAGTTTTGAATATTATCACACATTGCAAGGTTTACATTGCTATTGCAATGACAGAGCATTTTAATGATATTTAGGATGTTGTTTTCATTTCTCTACTTTGCTGACTTTTCAAATAAATTTACATTTCAGTGGTCCCATACTTATGTCTTTCCTACTTTGATTTTGGCTGACCACAAAAGTTCTTATTGCTACACCAAAACTCTCCACGATCTTATTAAACTTTAATAACAAGTTTTATGAACAATTCAATAACTACACATCAGGAAAGGAAAGAGAGACATAAGAATATATGGAGGGCATTGAAATATATCTAGTATATTCCACCATATGATCAAAGTATAATGCATGAACGACTAGTCCCAAGAACTTAACAGGTAGGATTCATTGAAGTGGTTCCATGGATCCGATAAGTTGGTTTACATGTGTTCTAACATCTCTCCTTAAACATG
This sequence comes from Pinus taeda, assembly GCA_000404065.3. NCBI lineage: Eukaryota > Viridiplantae > Streptophyta > Pinopsida > Pinales > Pinaceae > Pinus > Pinus taeda. Next base: position 141,928 of record APFE030330554.1, read on the forward strand.
ATTGGGAGGGACTAAGAAAGTGGCATTACCACGGTCCACAACATTCCCTGCTTAATGACAACGTCGTGGGCCATAAGCATCGACTAGAGTTTGGAAAACTTGTTTTGTGAAGATATAAACATGTTCATCTATCTTGCAATACTTAAAGGATATTGCACCTTCCTGTATCGGCTATGTGAGGTAGTGTTCATGAATCTCAATATGCTTGGTCTTGCTATATTCAACTGATTTATGAGCCACTATTGTATTCTAATTTTCACAATACATCATAGATGAATTCTAACGAGGAAATCCAAGCTCATCCATAATGTTATAGACCCAAATTTTTTTCATAGTTAAATTCACTATTCCTTTATACTTGGCCTCATTGGTGGATAGAACAACAACCTATTGCTTTTTAAATGACCAAACAATGAAACTCAACCCAAGATGAAACACACAGTTAGAGGTAGATATCCATTCATCAACATCACTAGTATAGTGGGACTCTATATATACCACCATTTTTTTTTAAAATCTGCATAATGCATTTTTGTGGGAAACCTATCATGTACTTGCCCTCATTTTGTGGATGGAACCTAGGGTAAACTAGATTCTTAAGGCTCAAAGCTAGGGCAGTGGTCAATAATTGATTCACAAAGAGAAGAAGCATATCACAAAGTGGGATTTGAACCTGGGGAGGATAACAACTTTTCTTTTCAGCCACTTGAACTACACTCAATTGACATATCCCACCAACTTAGTTTCCTACTTGTTGGAATACTTGATTCCCAATGGATAAGTACCTTTATGCTCCACTCAATCTTCTTTGTTGTGCATGTGTCTCCTTCGAGGTCTCCATGACTCTCGATACCAAGCTAACAACAAATGCAATGTCATGTCTGCCATTAGTTTAAACAAATAAAGGTCCCAACAAGTTGCCTATACAAAGTAACATCAACCTTTGGAAAGTAACAATCTTTTGCCAACTTGACTCGTTGATGTAGGGTAGAACGAGCCCTATAATCTTTCATGTTAAACCTCTTCAATGAATGAAGATCATCCTTAGGTTGAGAAATGAAACCATTATCCAAATATAAAATTTGGATGCCAAGAAAGAAATGAAGCAAACTTGAGTTTGTAATGTCAAATGTATCCTTTGACTTAGCCTTCAAACCAAGAATCAAATCACCACTACTATTCAGAACCAGACCATCCTAAAACCACAATGAAGAACCTATCGATTTTCTCCTACAATCCTTGGGCACCTATTTCAAACCATATGAATATTTCCCCAATTTGCACACAAGTGGAGGGTTAGCATATTGCACAAAACCTGGTTATGGATCTATATATTCTCTTCAAGAAGATCCTCATCTAATAATGCACTCTTCACATCCATTTGAAGTAATCCCAACCAAAACTAGCAATAAGAGAGATCAACCTAGATAGAATTCATCTTAATCACGAGGGAAAATATCTCGGTGTGGTCAATGTTCTATTGTTATGAGAGGTCCTTTGCTACCAACTAATCCTTGTATAAAAGTAGATAATGGTAAGTATATTTTTTCTGTCGGGAATTTAATCTAAAATTCTAGATAGCTAAAAGCTAAAAACAACAATCAAAATAACGACGAGTACATCAACCTATAATGCATATTGTTGATAATATGAACAACAAACACACAAATATGAAACCTTAAAACATCATTGTTTTAATATTAAATATGAAAACAATGAACTAAAAAATGTTATAGCTTTAAAAACTCAAATGCTTGAACCACCACATCGGTGTGCCGTACTTCTCTTTATAGACTAGGAAGAAGAAAATGTACAATGAATTTTAATACATGCACAATGGTGTGCCAATTGAAAATATTAAACCTTAATCTTGATGTGCTTTCCTTGCATGGATAGATGAGTCGAGTGAAGTGCGTCTCTATTGGAGATGAATTGAGGCACACAAGCATGCATCCTCTTAAAGACTTGCATCCTAACTAAGATTGGGAATCTACAAGCATGTGTGTCTAGTCTAATTGGTAATTGTAACAACCTTGGTTACCCAATCAGGGGATGCCACCCACGACCATATATACACACCATGAAAGCATGATACCATGTGACTATAAAACAACTCACAAATACATAATAACAATCAGGAAATCATAAACTATAAACAACATAAGTATGCACACTCTCCAACCATGAATTTTTCCTCTAGGCTTTGTCTTTCTCAAACTTTTCTAGGCGATTATTTTAAGAACACATCCCTCACACTCACACCATTACAAGGAATCACTATGGATAGGTCATGAATCATACTCTACCGAATTATCAACTGCACACCCCTAAAATTCAAGTGATCTAGTCTCTCATGTCAAACCATGTCTCATCATCTACTTTGACCAGAAGTGAAAATGGAATTCTTTACTTCTTTAGACCTTGAAAGCCATTTTTTTACAATTTCTCCTTTCAGTCAAGGGCCCTTAAATCAACAATAGAAATTGTTGTTAATCCTTCTTTGCAAATTTGTTAAGGCAAACTCAATTTTTCTTTTTCTATCCAATTTGCATGATTTGAATTATGCATGAAAATTTGGCACTAAGTTGTGGCACACGATAAACATAATTAATTGCCCTATTCTCACAATTAACGTTTACTATTGGAAAGAAGAGTAAGTGCATAATCACCTACACTAAATATATGTTCTTCCTTATCCTCATTCAAAGAAAAAAAACATATGCATCCTTGGCCATGTGATAAACAACTAGAATCCATGATCCATTCCTTCCTATAAGTGTGGGCTTGTAATGCTTGGAAATTGCTAACAGAAAAGACATGAACAATGTTACCATTACCTCCTTGATGGCTGTTGTTGATGGGCTTCAAGCTTCTAAACCTTCTTCTCAAGATCTTAGATCTTCTTGTATAGATTATTCTCATTGTGCCCTAGCTTGCAAACAATAATAGCAACCTTTCTTCCCTTTGACTTGCCATCATCGTTACTAGTTGGGACTACTATGTTGTTTCCTATCATCATGGTCTATGAATCTCATGGTCATTACCATGATTCCCTCCATGGTTTTCTCTGTGATTTCCTCCTTGGTCTTCCCTTGGATGGCCTTGATTTTTTAAAATTTGCTTGCCCTTTCCTTTGGTAAATTGTGCATATTCCTTGTTGCCAAGCTTTGCTTCTATGATAAACCTATCTTTCTCCTTGATAAGCTTTTCTTGTTCTTCAATCCTTAATGTACAAAAGGAATCGAAAGTGAAATATTGACCATCTTCTTTCCTTGCAACCTCAATTGCTTCGAGTGTGGAACTAATGACATCATAAAGTGCCTTCAAATACACAAGAATCAATCCTATTAATTGTCCTTTCTTCATCTTGAATATTTTGTCCACTCCCTTGGTCTCAGTTGCAACTCCTTCACACACACACACACACAAACATATATAATTTTCAATTCTTTCAAAGTGTAAGTGGATCAAGAGTGGCTAGATTTTTTTCAAGCAACTAAACTTGGTTCCCTGAATGTGGTATTCATAACCCAACATGACATCGTGCCAACACTATTGTTGGAAAAATATTTAAATCACTTTGCCACTTGGTTGAATCCAATTGGTTTCTAGGAAACTTGTAACAATTCCCATTCTACTTCATGCCCATGATTTTCAAAATCTTCTCTAAAATCTTGTTGCAATTACTAAGAAGAACACAGAAATAGATAAACAAATTCTCTCACATTGGTTAGGATTTAGCAAAGTGATAGAATTTGGTTGATTAGTAATTATACACTAAAAATATTTTATAGAGCATGTGATAAACTAGCTAAAATAAAAGTACAAATTCACCTTCCATTTGTTTTTGAATAGCTCTCTAGAGGTATGTGAAGCTTTATTCAAGGTTTCCTTCCATTTCTCGATGAATTTAATGATGAGATACTAAATCCTCGTGCCAAATGCAACAACCAAGTTATACAATGAAATTGTAGTAGTATGATCACAATGAGGATGAAATCAACCTTTCAGGTAAAGTATTGGCTATCTTTCCTCATTAACCTTGGGAAATGGAAGCGGCATGTTAGTATGCTACAAATCCTTTGCAAAAAAAATAATTTTTAATTAGAAAGCACAAAACAAAGGGAAGAAAACCCTTGCTGAAATATTAACAAAAAATTATAACCCTATGAAATATTAAACTGGTAATTTCAAAACCCTTATTGCATGTTGTTTTACTACAATCACCTATAATGAATAACCAAAACTTAAAATGGCAATGAAACCCTAAAATCGACTTTCACAAC
>APFE030330565.1:12712-23225 GCA_000404065.3 Pinus taeda
TTGCTAAGGGATTTTCACAAGTTGAAGGAATTGATTATACTGAAACCTTTTCCCCCGTTGCTAAAATGAACTCTGTCCACCTTGTTCTTTCCCTTGTTGCCTCTTTCAAATGGGAAGTCCATCAGATGGATGTTAAATCTGCCTTCTTGCATGGGGACTTTCATGAAGAAATCTACATGGAACAACCTATTGGGTTTATACAAATAGACTCCAGCCTTGTATCTCGTCTTAAGAAATCCCTTTATGGTCTCAAGCAAGATCCTCAGGCTTGGTATGCCAAAATGAATAGTTTTCTTTTAGAATTTGGCTTTTCTAGGTGTCATTCTGACAATACTGTCTACACCAAGAAAGAGGGAAAGTCTCTTATCATTCTTGTTCTTTATGTTGATGATCTTATCCTGACTGGCAGTGATCCCAACCTTATTAACCATGTGAAGTCCAGCCTTAAAAAGAAGTTTGAAATGACATACTTAGGACATTTACATTATTTTCTCGGTCTTCAAGTCTTGCAATCCAAGGAAGGTATTTTCCTCTCCCAATGCAAGTATGGCTGTGATCTTCTACGCTTCTTTCACATGGAAGATTGTAAGCCAGCTCCTTCTCCCTTTTAGTCTGGAGTCAAACTTTTAGTCTCTTGTACTTCCCCTGAAGTTGATGCTACCTTATACCATCAACTTGTAGGAAAAATTTTGTATTTAACCCATACTCATCCTGATCTTTCCTTTGCTATTGGCCTTGTTGCTCGGTTTATGCAAACCCCACATGAAAGTCATTGGAAAGCAGCTAAATGAATCCTTCATTATGTTCGTGGTACAGTTCAGTTTGGCATTCATTACAGTGCTGAAGCATCTCCTCTATTGGTTGGTTTCACTGATTCCGATTGGGCTGGTGACCCTGATGATCGGAAGTCTACTGCTGGTTATGTGTTCACTCTTGGTTCAGGACCTATTACATGGGCTTGCAAGAAACAAGATGCCATTTCTCTTTCTTCAGCAAAAGCAGAGTATCGTGGTGCTGTAGAGGCTAGTAAGGAAGCCTTGTGGCTTCGTCAGATCTTATCAGAGTTTGGTTTTCAGCAGAAGCATCCGACTACACTTTGGTGTGATAATCAAAGTGCCATTCAGCTTTGCAAAGATCCAGTTCAGCATCAGCGCAACAAACACATTGAGCTACGCATGCACTTCATCAGAAAGCTCATTCGTGACCATTTTCTTGAATTGCAATATTGTTCAACAGATGATCAAGTTGCAGACATCTTCACAAAGGCTCTCACAGAGGCGAAGTTCACTAAACTTCGATTTATGGTTGGAGTTCAGGAAGTTGTCACTAAGGGGGGATAGGCTCTAGTGCCTCCTTCCTTCTCCATTGTGTCATATTTGTAAATCCTTCAATCCTATCCCAAGTTGTTCTTAAGGGGGGATGTTAGGATATTCCGACACGTAGGAATAGTTAAGTATAACTTGGTCTAGTATAGAGTTAGGTAAAGTGTGTTTCTTTGCTATGTACATTTGTAACTTACAATCCGACGATCACGATATGTAGTGATCCGACGCTTCATTCTCTCCTCGGTATTACCGAAACTTGATCCGTAGCTTGACACCCGATTGGTCCATGAATTCTATTTAAAGCGCATGGAGGGTCATTTGTAGGTTCACCGTGCATGAGAGAAGCTTATGCAAATTTTCATTCTTTTATTAATAAATTATTTGTAGTAGCCACGTTGGCACAGGCCGTGGATTGTTTCCCTCTCTGAGGGTTTTAACCACGTCAAAATACTGGTGTATTGATCTGTGATCTGTTTGTGAGCGGTGTCCTTTTGGTGTTCTGTCTGAGGAACTTACCCTGTAAATTCCTACAGTTCCTTACTAGGTATTTGCATTTTCTTTCCTCAGGGCATCAGTTACCGATAACAATGCTCTACTACCCCTTTGAATTCCTTCAAAATAAATTTTCAAACCAATCTTAAGCAAAAATTTTAAAAAATCTACACAACTTTTTTTTCTTTGTAGGAGCTCGATATTGCCTCTGATGTGTTTCTGTACTTTCAGAACATCCAGTTCTAAAATTGCTACCTGTGGTAGTCCTCTATGTCCTCTTTCCAATGCCACCAGTCTGACCCCAATTGGATTCTCCAATTAAGAGTTATGCCAAACCTCCCACAGTGACCTGATTATAGACCTTTTCAGAAGAGCAAACTTGTATGAAGTGCCACGTGTCACTATTTTGACCTTTGCCTCTGAAAAATATATACAAGAAACTACAGTCCGTCCTCTTTCTGTACCATTTTATGAAATTTCAATCTGATGCTCAGAGAGAAAGTTATGACAATTTTTCCCAGGTCACTTGTTTTGAATGTAATTCAGGATTTTACAAAAGGACCAACTTCCTCAGATCATATCTCCGAACATATAGCGCAAAAATCTCTGAAATTTGGACCCGAGCTTCAGCGTGATGTCTTCTCAAATGGGTTTTTTTTCGACTTATGAAACATTGCAGAAATAAAGTTATAGCGAAAAGGCCATGATGACCTGTTTGGAGCAGCGAAACCCTAGAATCCAAAGCTCTGATACCAAATGTTATGAGACCAGCTCAAGAAAAAATAGAAAAGATAGATCAACGCCTTAGAATTCAGCCTCTTCGAGGGGGAAACCTCCTTTACATTACATAAATGAAAAGACCTCCTTTCTATATATAGGAGTCTAAGGGGTCATAACATAATCAGAGCCTACATAACAATAATAATGTAAGGGCACAATAATAACAATAGTGGGCTTCTATGGGGCACAATAGTAACAATATGGGCAGTAGATGGGTACATGAATACAATAAGTGGGTTGTACTAATAACAATAAGGGGTTATACTAGTAGTATAGGGGCCTAACAGAAATGTTACAATTTTCCCCTAATCAAGACCTAACTCCCCTTTCTATGGGATATTTACTTGAGAAATCCACTGCAATACCCCACTCAGAACTCATTCGCATCTACCAAACCTTCATATTAGAAAAATATTAGACCAAAGACCCCCCTCCTTATGTACAAAGTTGTTTTACAGAAATGGGCAAACTTATAGTAGACATGATATCTTTAGTGATGGGATTCAACACAAGTGAATACATTGATGAAGTAACGCTAGTGTTATTATCAATTTTTACTCTAGGACAACCATCTGCTATTAAGTATGACTATGCTTCCTACATTGCCATTAAAATTCATGATTAGTTCCTAAGACTAGACGATCAAGGAGTCTTAAAATATACCACTTTCATCTATCATCTTATGTTGTATTATCAGTAAGAAAACTTCCCTTTCCCTATGAGGAAACTTGACATCAAAGGAAATCCCAAGTCTATCATATTTTGGACTCCCATTTTCCATAAATCCCTTAAGACCCCTTACACCTACAATGAGTTCATAGACCTATTTTTCCATCTAGCAACCACTTTGCTAACAGGAGTTTCCCCTCCCAGGATCAATGGTGATATGAAGAAAATCCTCCAGCTCTCCAAGCAGTACAGGATAGGTGATTGGTACCTATACAAGAACCATACAGAAATCAGGATCTATGGGTGTGAGCTCTACCCCTTTAAGCTACCAAAGTATGTTCCAATGAGACTCTTTGCATTGGAATATTTCAGGCAAATGATAAATGCAGATTTAGTCCACTTTTGTAATGCCAAGAAGAAAGCTCAACTTAGAATTAAGAATCAGCTAGGTCCTTTTGTCTGCAACAATAGAGATGCATGGAAAGAAGCTGAAATAATTTTAGAAGATCACCTTAGATTACAAAAGAGTTTTGGGTGGATACCATATGACCCTAACAAAATTATATGTGATAGAAGAATGAAGGACAGGTTGTCTCCATACATTCACCATAGGATCCTAGAGATTGAACTGTTTGCAAATTTGGATGAATGCATAGAAGGAACCTTAGTAGAAAATGAGAGTGAGCAGGCTAATATTGAGAATGTTATGAAATATTTTGAGAAAACCCTTGACCTGGATTCTTTTGGGCAGGTGCAGAGATCAGGGATTGGTGCATCTGTTGCTGGAACCTCTCAGCAAACTTCACAAGAAATCAACACGCTAGTTACAGGGTCATCAAAAGTTAAAAGAGCTAGAAACCAGTGTCTAGGTCACACAACAGTGTACAATGTCTCAGCCACCTGAAACCTCCAAATAACAATTCCAAACACCAACTCCTCCAACTCAAACTAATGTAGAAGGACCACCCAGCTTGTAGACTCCTCTAAATGAGGAAAGGAGTAAAAAGAGAAACAGAGAAGTAGCTACCCCTGCCAGTGGAACCTCAGAGCAACCTGGAACAAAAAGGAAAAGGTTAAATCCCCTTTCAGAGGAGGAATTTGTGGAAGAAACTACAGATAGTCAGAGGAGAGAAGAAGTAGCTAGTCATCACACTATTCCAGAGGGAGGAACATCCACTATCCCACAGAGAGAAGAGCTAGAATGGCAGTAAAGTGTAGAAGTATCATCTTTCAGACCACCAATGAAAGATGCCATAGATATTAAGAAATCATTTACAAAAATCAAAGCCAGGAATGATCCATTGAGACTCCAAATTTATAATCAATATTTGAAAATGGCCCCCACAAATCAACAGAGATTAATGTCAACCTATGACATTAAAGAGGGTAAAATGATAATGAGCTACCTTAAACCTAAAGTGCAACAACCTAAGTCAGCAGCAGATTACATGAGAACAAATTTAGAGGTCTTGGTAAAGGATATTCATCCTATGGACCAGATTGAGTTACACAAACAAACTGGAGAAATGGTATATTCAACCTTGGCTAGTAAGGCAATGATGGCCCATCGATTGCAAAATTCCTTAGATAACACTACGACCCAGCTACACTTGGAGAAAGCCTCCTCCCAGGCTAAAGACAACATAAGAAAGTATTTAGAAGAAATTATTATTGGGTTGGGACATGATCTCAAAGATGTAAAGGGTGTTGAGGCATTGATCAAAAAGAAAGATGAGGATATTGCTACCTTGAGGAAGCAGCTAAAACTGCCTCCTTCAAGGCATCCATGGACTGCAGAGATTATAAAGCAAAAATATGAAGAAGAGTTGATGGATTTACTTCTAAAGCTAAACGAGAGATTGAATGAGACTGAACAAGAACTAGAAAAGGTACTAAAGGAAAATCAGGGAGATTCAACCTCCCAGCCTTCTGATGTAATTCCGGTAGTCTCAACAGTAGTACCTTCTACACTTGGGACAGTGTTAGCACCAAATATTCCACAAGCCACAACAAAGGTGGTCACAAGAACATGAAAAGGAGCAACAACAGGGACAACACAGGGCAACAAGGCCAATTTGAACACAGAAGAATTAATAAAAATCAATGGAGGACATGAGATTACAAGTTTCAAAGCTAAACAGGCTAAAAGAACAATTTGCAAAACTAGAACGAGACTATGATCTCTCAAAAATAAATGTTGCAGAAAAAACAAGAGAGATTAAAATATTGGATAATAGAGTGAAAACATTAGAAAAAGATCTCACTTTTGAAAAACCTCTAGTAGAGATCAAGAAAATTCTTTGGGCCAACATCAATCAATCCATAAATTATGTTTGCCCATCCATACAAGTAATTTTTGAGAAAATTTATCTAGTGAAGATAGCCCTGGAATTAATTCAAAAGACAAAAGCATAGTTAGGACAAATGCCTAAGGAAGCTAACAGGCTCATACATTTTATTAATACCAGGAATAGAGAATAGTTGGAAGAACTGGGCATCACAGATAGAATAGAAACCATTCTGGAAATCAAAAGGGTATTAACTAAGAAAACTTTGATATAGAATTTAGAGAGAAGATGTCATGCAATGCAGGTGGAAATTAATGCCTTCATGGAAAATTTTGCTATTTTGTAGAATAAAGGGCTACCAAGTCCTTTAGTGATTAATGATAGATTAATGAAGCATAGAGATTATGTATATAAATTGAATAAATATGCAGGCAATCAAGCAAGTTCATAGACAAGTGCATCAGGAATAAAAGCACTCCCTACTGGCCAAGTTCTCTATGACAACCTAGAGAACTTATTTTATGTCGAGCATAAGTTGAAACACTTGTTCCCAGTTCAGCCCACATTCTTCAGGTATATTGAAATAGATGAAACCCTCAGAAAGCTTCAAAAAACTAGAATACCACAGCCAAAATGGTGGGAAGAAATGCTTGAAATTTTGTAATTCATTTATGGTAAAAGATAAATTTTGGTTTTTACTCCAGTCAATGAGGGTAATGAGGATGAAAAGAGATCAATAGGTAAAGAGTATCTGATGTAGGTAAAGTGTATCAGTAGAGAGATCAAAATAGAGCAGCCAGCACATGATTACACCAAGGGTAGCAAGAGGCCAAATCATAGGGCCTGAGTCCAACACATTCTCAATAATAGGGACAACAAACCATTTGGTTGCCTTATCTATCATCTACGAGGTCTTCTGGCCCTATTTTCTTGAAAGATATGATTAGTCATCTCAGTTTATATCTCACTTTGTTAGGAGATATTTTGATTGTAAATTTTTTTGTATAAATACACACCCATTCAGATGATTGAGGGTGGATTCTTTGACATTGTTGTAAAACTAATATTTTTTAGTAAAAAGTGTTGTTGAACAAACGTTTCATGGTTGGCTGGATGAAGGATTGATGTAAAGGACTTTTCACAAGATTCATGTGTTAGACATCAAGCAAATAAGTATCTTATATCTTATGTGTTAATGTTTTTTGGTTTATTATATTCATTATGTTCCATATTTTAACATTAAATGAAAAAGAATAATTTAGAAAGTGCTTAAGTGCAATCTGTCTTCAATCATTTTTGTTCTCAATGTTTTCTTCTGAACTAGTATAAACATTGAATTCTTAATTTCTCCTGTTTTCTAGTTTATTCATCTTAATCATTTGGTAAAGAATCCTTAAGCTCCTTATTGACGGTTAGTCATGTTCTACTCTCTTAAAGTATGTTGAAGGATTCTTAGTTTCCCTTTAACCCTTTAAGCCCATCCCATCTTTTTAAGTCTCTATTTGCTCCCAGCTCAACTATCTTGCCCTGTGAATCCATCCTTTATTGAAAAACCAAATCTAGTTGACAAACTTTCCCTGACTCCATTAGCCCAATGGAATAAACTATTCAGTTCTACCCCTTTGCTATTGAACTTCACCAACAAATCCAAACAAAACCCCAAGCTCTAATAACTAGCCTAAAACCTTATAAAACAAAGCTAAAACTTAAAGAGAGAGCCCTCTCTAGATACAGATTGGCTAGATTTTGTATCTAAAATATTGGTTTGTGGTTACCTCAGACCCCTTTCCCCTTCTTACAACTTCTGGGAAAATTTGAGTGATAACAAGGGGAACATCTAAATCTTCTATAAGTTAGAACAAGGAGAAGAAGAAATTGAAATGGAAGGAGAGGAAAGAAAACACTGTAAAGAAGGATAAACCTTCATGCACTCATTGCAAGAAAGAAGGACACAGTGAGGCACACTGTTGGTCTTTGCATCCAGAACTGAAACCCAAGAAGTTTGGTGGTAAGGAGAGAAAGAATGTTGTAGATATTCAGCAGGACTTGGGATTAGATTCAAACAATGAAACAACAGTTACAACCATATTTATTAGAGGTAAAGATTATGAAGCATCCACAAGTAATCATACACAATCTGTTAATAATGAAACTAATGAGAGAGAAATAAATGAGCTTTTTCATATTAGAGTAATTTCCAAGCATAATAAGATTGATAATTTATTTAATAGTGGATCACAAGTAAATTTGATTTCTGAAACAATTGTAAAGAAGTTGGGATTACAAACAAAACCTCATGAGAAGCCATATCCATTAGGTTGGGTGTGTGATAAAATAAAGCTACAAGTAACGAGACAATGTAAACTTAGGTTTGCTATTGGATCAACATTTGTAGATGAGGTTGAGTTAGATGTAGTTCCATTGGATATATGTGGTATTGTTTTGGGATGTCCATAGTAGTATGATAGGAAAGTTACTTTCTATAGAGCTGAAAATAAGTATCAACTCACTAAAGATGGAATAGAATATATTGTAAGAGCTCATAAACTCAAAAATAACTATTCTCTCATAAACTCGGGACAAATGAAAAGAATTGTGAATTCAAATAAACAATTTTTATTTATGGTTATAAAGGCAAAGGATCGTAAGAAATCCAATGCATTTCAAGTTTGTGATTCTAAATAGAAAGTTGATTTAGTTAAAGTTGTTTCATAGTATGATTTTCTATTTCAAGAACAAAAAGGTCTGCCACCCAAGCGAGAAATAGTGCACAATATTTGTTTGCAGCAAGATGCTCCATTACCTAACATTGGAATGTACAGGTTTTCAGCTTTAGAGAATGCAAAGATAAAGAAGTAAGTACAAGAGTTGCTTGAAAAAGGGTTTATATGACTAAGCACATCACCATGTGGATCTCCAATCGTACTCATGAGAAAGAAATATGGATCCTGGAGAATGTCAATTGATTATATAGCACTGAATAAATAATAATCAAGAATCGTTATCCTCTTCCTCGTATTAATGATCTATTAGATCAATTGAATGAAGCAGTTTACTTCTACAAGCTAGAATTGCAAAGTGGCTATCATCAGGTCAGAGTTGCAAAACAAGATGCATGGAAGACTGCTTTCAAGACAAAGAAAGGGCTGTATGAATGATTGGTTATGCCTTTTAGCTTAATTATTGCTCCTGATACATTTATGAGAGTTATGAATGATTTACTCAAACCTTTTTTTGATGATTTTGTAATTGTTTATTTAGATGACATTCTTGTTTTTAGTAAGACATGGGAGGACAATGTAAATCATGTAAAGCAGAGTTTAGATGTTTTGAAAAGAGAATATCTCTATGTAAAACTGTCAAAATGTGAATTTGGCAAAACATCTTTAAATCATTTGGGTCATATTGTAGGGGGTGGTGAATTGAATATAGATCCCTCTAAGGTTGAAGTCATTGTGAACTGACCTAAACCCAAATCTGCTACAGAGGTTAGGAGTTTACTAGGGGTAGCACAATACTAGAGAAAGTTTATTGCTAACTTTTCATTGATTGTAGCTCCATCACATGCTTTAACAGGATTGAAACAGGTGTTTAGATGGGAAGGCAAACAACAGAAATCCTTTAACACCTTAAAAGAAAAAATCAGTACAGCACCAGTACTAGCACTACTAGATCTTCAACATCCATTTGAGATTGAGATAGATGCCAGTGACTATGCTATGGGAGCAGTGTTGATGCAACACGGTAAACCCATATGTTATCATTCTTAGACATTTACTTCTGTAGTAGTTAATTATCCCACATATGATAAAGAATTGTATGCATTAGTACAAAATGTGAAAATGTTGAAACATTACCTAATGGGTAAGGAAACAATCATACATATAGATCATCAACCTCTTCAATATTTGCACTCATAAACTAAATTGCAACAATCAAGACATTATAGGTGGATGGGTTTTCTACAACAATTTCATCTTGTCATCATATATAAGAAGGGCATACATAATAAGGTTACTGACATGTTATCAAGACCAATCATAAATGCATCTACTATACTTAAGCATAATTCAGTAATGCATGAAAGTTACATTGAACAATATGCTCAAGATTTATATTTTAAAGATGTATATACTACTTTAAGTCATGAAAATCAAGTAGAAGAATTGGATTATTATGTAAAGGACCAACTCTTATATCATTTGGGAAAGTTATGCATTCCAAAAACTGAAAGAGTTAACATAATTCAAGAAGCACATACTTCTCTAATATCAGGTCATTTTGGTGTAAGTAAAACAATTGCCCAATTGCAAAGGTTTTGTTATTGGCCTAGAAATCATGAGACAGTTTCTAGATATGTCAAAGGGTGTACTATGTGTGCTACAAGCAAGCCCAGTAATAGAAAATTAGGCTTGTACACTCCACTTCCAATTCCTTCTCATCCCTGGGAAAGTGTTTCCATGGACTTTGTTGGGGGATTGCCAAAATCTAGAAAAGGTCATGATTATTTGTATTTTGTTGTGGATAGGTTCAGTAAAATGTGTATTTTGATACCTTGTAACATGCAGGTTACAGCTGAACAAATAGAAAAGTTGTTCTTTCAGAATGTATGGGTTCATTTTGGTTTACCCACTTCTATTTTATCTAATCTAGATTATCTATTTGTTGGGAAGTTTTGGTCAAATCTATGGGAGTTGATGGACACCAGGTTAAAGAAGAGCACAACATTTCATCCATAGATAGATGGTCAGACAAAAGTGGTCAACAAGACAGTGATCCAGTGTTATGTCCCTATAATACTAGTGATTACCACATTACTATTGTATTTGTATCCCTTATTAACATTGTTGTGCCCCTGTTGTCTCCATATTGTTATTATTGTGCCCCATAGAATCCCTCTATTGTTATTTTGTGGCTTTATATTATTATTGTTAGGTCGGTTGGGTTATATTGTGACTC
>APFE030330565.1:24448-48791 GCA_000404065.3 Pinus taeda
GTAGACCCTAGCAAAATTAAAGCCATTAAGGAATGGAAAATCCCCACATCCATAAAGCATCTATGAGGATTTCTCAGGTTGACAAGGTATTATTGCAAGTTTCTTAAGAATTATGGGAGAATAGAAGCAGCTCTAACAACATTATTGAAGAAAGATGAATTTTCATGGACTCTAGAAGCAACAAAGGCCTTAGAACATCTTAAAGAGGCAATGTGCCAAGCACCGTCTTAGCTACACCGGACTTCACAAAAACCTTTATTGTGGAATGTGATGCTTCAAGAAATGGATTTGGTGTATTTTAATGCAAGACGAAAGACCCATTGCTTTTGAAAGTCATCCAATCACAGGAAAGCTTTTACACAAAGCTATTTATGAGAAGGAAATGTTGGAAATACTACATGCACTTAAGAAGTGGTGACCCTACCTAATGGGAAGACACTTCAAGGTAAAAACGGATCATGATAGCCTTAAATACTTTTTAGAACAAATATTATCCTTTGAAGAGCAACAAAAGTGGGTCACAAAGATGTTGGGTTATGGCTTTGAAATCATCTACAAAAAAGGGAAGCCAGATGTGGTGGCAGATGCACTCTCAAGAAAGGATGAGGATGTGGAAGCATGGGTGTGTGCCATTTCTATTATTCAACTAGATTGGATAAACGAAGCAAGGGAGGAATGGAAGAATCATGAAAAAGTGTGGGCACTTATTCGAAAGTTACAACAAGATTCTAGTACATCTAATACATTTAGCTAGCAAAATGATTCGTTATGGTACAAAAATCACTTATACCTCTATAAGAATTCCCAACTCAAACAAAAGATTCTTATGGAATTGCACACTTCTCCCTTAGGAAGGAACTTAGGATTTTTAAAAACTTACCATAGGGTTAAGAAGGAATTTTTTTGGGATGGCCTTAAATCAGATATTTAAAAGTTTGTGGCAAAATGTTTGGTTTGCCAACAAAATAAAGTTGAAACAATTAAGACCCCGAGTCTATTACAACCTTTATCCATTACAAGCCAACATTGGGAGGAGGTTTCGATGGATTTTATCACAGGTTTACCCAAATCTGAGGGAAAGTGTGTCATCATGGTGGTAGTTGACAGGCTTACTAAATATGAACACTTTTGTGCATTATCACATCCATTTAAAGCCAGTTCAGTTTCTATTGCATTTATGGAGACAATTCAAAAGCTACATGGAAATCCAAAGATTATTGTAAGTGATAGAGATCCCATTTTCACTGGAAATTTTTGGACAGAATTATTTTCTTGTCTTGGTACTCAGTTAGTTCATAGCTCATCTTATCATCCTCAATTTAATGGGCAAACTAAGATAGTAAACAAATGTTTGGAAGGATATCTTCGTTGCTTTCTATCTGATAAATAGACACAATGGGTCAAATGGTTGCCTCTGGCTGAATGGGTGGTATAAAATTCCTTCCATACAACAACAAAAAATGGACCCTCATTTATGCACTTTATGGACATATTAAGCCACCATCCATCACATCATATTTAGAGAATAATTTCTAAGGTTCAAGCAGTGAACATCAACATCAAAACATCATCAACAGTCCCAACTCTTAAAGGATAAACTCATGTTGAGGCACAGATAGAATGAAAACAGGACAAATCAAACATTGCAATGAAAGAAGTTTTGATGTATGTATGGTATTCCTAACAGCTACACAATATAAACAAATGTCCCTCAACGGCTTGCTAAGAAGGATAATAAATTAATCACCAAAGTATTATGCGTCCATACAATGGTGTTGCAAAATATTGGTACTATGGCATACAAATTGGAGCTTCCTGTAGCTTCTCGAGTGCACCCAATTTTCCATGTTTCATGTTTAAAGAAGGTTATAGGCGAGAAGCTCCTAGTTCAAACAAGATTGCCATAACTTGACAAGGAAGGAAAAATTGTATTGGAACTGGAAGCAGTCATAGAAAGAAGAACTCGACAGCGATGAAGTCAATCAATTTCGGAGTATCTCAACAAGTGGAAGAACTTATCCACTGAAGGTTCCACATGGGAGGATGAGAATTTTATACAAAAGCATTTAGAACTACTCAAGTGTTGAGGACAACACTTTTTTAGAGGAGAGGGGAATGTTAGGTCCCTATAATACTAGTGATTACCCCATTACTATTGTAGTTGTATCCCTTATTAATATTGTTGTGCCTCTATTGTCCCCATATTGTTATTAATATGCCCCATAGAATCCCTCTAATGTTATTTTTATGGCTTTATATTATTATTGTTAGGTCGGCAAGGTTATATTGTGACTCCTTAGACTCCTATATATAGAAAAGAGGTTTTCTCATTTGAATCATCCAAGAATTGTTCTTTGTGTAATGTAAAGGAGGTTGCCCCCTCGAAGAGGCTGAATTCTAAGGCATTCAACTATATTTTCTATCTTTTTGTGAGCAGGTTTCATAACATCAAGTTGCTCATAGGCTATTATAGTAAGCAACCCAAGCTTTGGGATGAGCATGTGTGTTATGTGCAGCATGCTTACAACCATGCCAAGCACTCTTCTACTTAGATATCTTCTTTTCAGATTTGTTTGGTTTCATACCAAAGTCTCCCTTGGATTTTTTCTTTGGTAAAGGCATAGTAGTTGATGGACATAGTGATGTGGACAAAGCAACCAAGTTCATTGAACAAATCCAAGAAATTCACCAGGCAGTACAAGAACAGTGGGAAAGAAGTCAAGCCAAGTACAAGGCAAGACATGACAAGCATCGGGTTGAGCGTAGTTTCCAAGTTGGTGATCAAGTCTAGTTTTACATCAGCAAAGATGAATTGCAAGGTGAAGGTAAGAAGCTAAAACCAATAAGGTATGGACCTTTCAAGATACTTGATAAAATTGGTGAAAATGATTTTCACCTTGATTTTCCAACTTATATGCAGATCTATTCAGTTGTTAATGTAGAGAAATTGAGATTGTATGAACCTTAATTGATTGAAGATCCTGAAGAGCAAAGTTAGTTGCCTTATATTGAGGATCTGTTGCCTGAATATCTCAATGAGTTATAGGAAGATACAATTCTAGACAGGAAGGTGAGAACTATGTGTGGAGGGGACGTTGAGTACCTAAGAATGGGGCTCAAATGTTCAAATCCAAGCAAAGCTCGATGGATATAAGTTAAACAAGTGAGGGAGTTGTATCCTCACTTGATCGAAGCCTAAAAACCAACTTTTGGTGGTCCAAAAGCTTTTTAATGAGAAGGTGTGATCCAAAATGGATCCTAAAACCTCTAAGTCTAAGTCCTTTAAAATATTGGAAAACACTATCGCAAGGGGAAACACAAAAGTATGGTAGAAATAGAGTTAAGCAAAGTTTGAACAAGCATTTCACAGGAGTCGTTAGATCGGATAGATCAACGACCCATATCGAATCAAGATATCGCAATCGGAGATGGCTACCGAAGCACATTGTAGGTAGCCCTATGGGAATCGTGATATCAATCAACACGAGTTAACGAGGACCGTCGATCGAGTGTGCAGATCAATGGCCCAAATCAACCTATAATATTGCATCGCTATGACACAAACAGAAGACTTACCGGAGGCCCGAAGACCATGCGATATATCGCATCACATTATCGCATCACAACAATACAAAGGAGATAGGTCGATATAATATGCGACTTGCAATAGCCGGACCTGACAGGATTTATATACACGGCGCTATAAGTTTTGAGTTCCAATAAGAAGGGATTTTTCATGATTTTCTATGTATTAA
Source organism: Pinus taeda (assembly GCA_000404065.3). Classification (NCBI taxonomy): domain Eukaryota; kingdom Viridiplantae; phylum Streptophyta; class Pinopsida; order Pinales; family Pinaceae; genus Pinus; species Pinus taeda. The sequence continues at coordinate 28,204 of APFE030330565.1, forward strand.
CAAATTCTCGTTATAAAACCGAAATACAAAGGAAATGTGCCTAAAGCGATAAAATAGGACCTGAAAGGTTTATAAATGCAGTGTTATATTATTTGAGTTCCGTGGTAAGCGAGATTTCGGGTAGGCCTCAGGCGGTAAGTGGTAATGGATGGCTTCCATCCAATCCGATACACTAGCTGACACATGGCTTGGCACAGGAGAGAGAAAACTTCCCTTTCAGGTGGGTAATCTCCATGCACCCAAGCCACCCGAAATAGATATCAACCATTGGATCAGAGATCACACAAATCAATGATGGGCTTGCGATAGCGACCAAAGGTGGACCCGATAGGATTATAGGGCGGATTCATTGTTATTTGAAGTCCGATAGAAAGCATTTTTATGGATTTTTCAGTGTTTTCTGTGTATTTCTCTGTGTAAACAGATAAATGACTTTCTGGGATTTCAACCGCACCAGTGGTCATTTCCGTTACGAACAGGTGGCCACCGTACCTTAGGGCATTTAGCAATGATTGTTAAATGCTCTAGAAGGAGAGGAAGGGACAGCAACCAGAAGCCAGAGAGCCCGAAAGGGGAAGTGAACAGACAAGTGACGATAGGCTTAAAAGCCATTCAATGGTAAAGATGGAGGGGGCAGTTGCTGAGATAGAGAGAAATCAGAAGACAGAGAGTAAGAGGGAGAGCCTATGTACTCTTGTAGACTTGAGGATTTCAAGTAAATCCTTGTTGTTTGTCATTGTTGAGACTCGGTTTTGAGCTCACACTTGTAATAATCTACTCTTGAAGACATAATATAGAGGTAAACTCTAAAATCTGGACTAGGAGACGTAGCCAGGAAGCCTGGTGAACTCCTTGATTATTTTGTTGTGTTAATATGTGTGACTATTATGTTTTATAACTGCTCATTGTCTATATTATTTGCAATCTTTTCTATCTGTTGCACTAAGTAATATAGGCATTCCTGCACATGAGTCTGTAATACCTTTATATTGATTTAAGATCTAATTTTCAAATCAATAGGCTTGCCTCCTACAAATATTATTATGAACTTCTCATAACACACTTTATCCTTGGCACACTTGAATTCCCTGACACTCCCTAGCACACACTCTTATTTGTTCCTTTCCATGCATTTTGACCTAGTTCTCCTTTGTGATGCCTTAACACTCCCTAACACTCCTTATCATGGATTGACATTGTCCAACATGTGTTATCACACCTTTTCATTCCTTGGCATGCCCTAACCCTCCCTATCTATCATTCTCTCACAGCTACCCTTACTTAATTTGAAACTTGGGAACCCAACCAAGTCCTCACTTGACTACAGGAGATTGAACAAGTTACAGTCACTACAATTAGACTATGTTATTGAATTGTATAACTTGGGAGGTACTCCAAAACCCTAGTGAGATGGGTTTGTGTGAGTTTGTTCACAAAATTATTTGTGGGAAAATAACCCAAGTGAAGGGGTTTTGGACCCAAGATGGAGTTTAAAATCTAAAAGAAAATTAATATTTCCTAAGGCATAAGTGGATAAAACCCATAAGTTATAGAGGGTTTCTAAGAGGCATATGAAAATATATTTAAGGAGGCCTCTGAATGAAGGAAAGAACATCAAGTGAGATGGATCTCATTTGATCAAGGAGGCTAGGAGATATGTAGTCCTAAAGTAGGATGAGTTAGAGGGCTGAGTAAGGGCTGCTAAAGGGAGGCCATGATCATCCAACAAGAAAAAGATCATCATGTGAGGGTTCAAAATAATTCCACATACTTTAATGGGTTTGAGCTAGGAAGTAGGATGGAATATTGTTGGTTCTCTTCTGGCAGGTTGAGATCAAGAGAGCCTACTCATGAGAATATGGGCATGTGATTCCAGTGGTGTATCTTTGTGAAGGTTGCGTCAAATTATGAAATAGCAGAGAGGGTTGAGACACTACCTTGTGGTGGTTAGTAGGGTGCAAGGATTGTGATAAATACCGACACAAATGGAGGAGGACCTACACTGGAATTTAGAGCCAGAATAAAAGTAGTCGGGTGTAATATTGACTAAGGTAACCCTAGTTTGAGGGTTGTAGAGATCTGAAGTTCACGTCAAGATTTAGTCAAAGAAATGCCCAAAATCGATGGATCCATATGAGCTAAGCCGAGTCTCTTATGGATGAAAGAGTTGTTGTTTTTTCTATAGGTGGATAGTGTTTTTCTAAAGAAATTTGAACAAAATTATAATGTCCTAGTTAGGGTTGTTTCCTAACATGTTTAGTCCATAAGGTATGACCTTAAGATTAAGAAAAAACTATGTAGAAGAATAGGGGTTGTGATCGTTAGAGAAAGGTTTATCTCTGCAATAAAGATCACATTTATGGAATATAGTTTGTAGAAGTATGTGTGGAGATAGAAAATCCAAATGAGGGTGGAACCTGAGTAGAATATTGAGCAGAATAAATATGCCATATGAAGAATGGATTGACATCAAGATGAGTTGATTTTGGTGGACTATCCATAGAGTTTTGGATAGAGATATGAAGCAGCCTATAAAAAATTAGTCAATGGACTATTAGTTGTTGAGTTTTTACCCTAGTTAAGTCATATACAAATTTTTAGAAGAATGATAAGAGGAGTAGTTCAGATCTGTTCATAGATTGGACAACAAAGAAATTGGTAGATAAGAAAAATAACAGTCAAGTGGGCCATCCAACTAGGCCTTGTTCACTATATTTTAGAGGCTTGATATAGTAAGAAGAAGGGAAACCTCCATAGCTATAAACTTGTCATCTTGGAGCAGTAGTATGGAAAAAGTGGGTAGACCAAAGAGTTGTTCACAAACAAATTTGTGAATAGCTAATCGAAGACCCTGAGCGTTGCAGACCTTGAAGGACAAATGAGGCATCTAAAGGGCAAAGCTTTTTTAGCCGATTTAAATAACCTAAAGGAGTTGAGATCATTGATAGAATATGACTGAGGAGTTGTATGGGAGGAAGAGGACCTTCCATATCTGTTCAGGACACATGGATTAAAAGGGTTTTTTGTGGCCACCATTAGCAGGTAGGTCAAGTGTTTTCGTGTTCAGGGTAGATTGCTTGTCAAAGGACTAACACCAAGCCCTAGATGTATTCCTTGTATCAATGTTATTGTAAAGGTCCATGATCCATGGGAAAGGAGCTCTAACCTGTTGTATTATAATTTGTAGTGTAATGAAGAAGGATTTGAAAATTTTAAAAATTATCATGTGCACTAGTTTATTCCATGAAGTGTGTAGATTTCATTGTGTAATAAAATAGAGGTGTTATGGCACTTGACTGTGTTTGCATCAAATATTCTAAGACCAAACCCAAATTCACATGTGTTGTGGAAATTCAACATATTCCTTGTTCACCTAAGAACTACCTAGACTTGTTCACCTAAGAAATACCTATAACTCATCTTAGGTTATTCATGTCCAATTTCAACTTATCACACTTAACAAGTTTCCAAGGCAAGGCTCACATCCAGCTAGGGTAGTAAAAGAACTAAGCAACACAATTTACATCTTGACATGCTATATCACCTAGCATGTCTTAAAATTCCTTGGAACTATGTGGCATGTGTTAGCATCCCCTACATTCATTGGCATGCTTTGGCACTCCCTAGCACACACTACCACTCCTTGACATGCTCTATCACTCTAGCATGCCTTGTAATTGCCTAACATATAACCTTGTCACTCCCTCCTTAGCACACCCGAAACTCACTGGCACTCTGTATCACACCCTCTTATTCATTCATTTCCATGCATTTTGAACGAGTTCTCGATTGTGTTTCCATGGCAATCCCTAACACTCCCTGGCATGCATTGACACACCCTGACACTTGGCACATCTTGGCATGTCTCTGTGATACTCTAGAATTCCTTCGAACTACCTAGCATACCTTGTCACTCCCTCCTTGGAACACCTAGAGATCACTCACACTTTTTGTCACACACTCTTATTCATTCATTTCCATGCATTTGAAACTAGTGTTCCTTTGTGTTTCCCTAGAACTCCAAAACACCTCCTAGCATGCACTAGCACACCCTGACACCTGACACATCTTGGAATGTTTCCCTGGCCTCTAGCATGCCTTCGCACTACCTAACATACCTTGTCAGTCCCTCCTTAGCACACCCAAAACTCACTAACAATTCCTGCCACAATCACTTATTCATTCATTTCCATGCATTAATTTGACCTATTTCTCCCTTGTGTTTCCTTGTCACTCCCTAACACTTCCTAGCACACATTTGCACACCTTGACACCTAGTAGATCTTGAGTGCATGTTGCCCTAACACTCTAGTATGACTTAGCAGTACATAGCATACCATGTCACTCCCTCCTTAGCACACTTGGAACTCCCTGACACTCCCTTTCACACAGTCTTATTCCTTCATTTCCATGCATTTTGACCTAGTGCTCCCTTGAGTTCCCTAACACTCACTAACACTCCTTAGCATGCATTGGCACACCTTGGCAATTGGTACATGTTGGCATGCTTCCCTAGCAATATAGAATGCCTTAGCACTACCTAGCATACCTTGTCACTCCCTCCTTAGCACACTTGGAACTTGCTAACACTCCCTATCACACACTCTTATTCATTCATTTCCATGCAATTGAAACTAGTGCTCCCTTGTGTTTCCCTAACACTTCCTAGCATCCATTGGTGCCACACCCTAACACCTGGCACATTCTGGCATGCCTTAGCACTTGGCATGTCTTGGCATGCCTAGCATTCCTTGGAATTGTCTAGCATGTGCTATCACTTCTTGGAATTCCCTGGCACACCTTGGAACTCCCTAGTTGTCATGTCCTTATAGATATCCTTACCTTTTTTGTGACTTGTGAACCCAACCAAGTCATTGAAAAAATAGTGTTGTGCCTAGCCCAAAGTCTCTGTTTGTTTTAATCTTATTTTGTCAAGCCCCTTATCACAATCATAGGCTTGCCTCCTATAAGTCCTATTCTTAAACTGTGATCCTTAATCCCTTACCCCTGCTACTACATATGGGCAGAAAATCTGACGTTGTACTCTGATAGTTTGATCATACTGTCAAATTTTACTTGAAGATATTTTTTGTATTTTTTTTTAAAAAGGCCCTTACATTTGTCGGATATTTGACAGAAAAATATCATCATATATTTGATGATATGTTAGTCAGATATTCAATGATAATTGTGTTCATCATATATGTGACAACAATTGAATGTTCATCAGATATACAACATTTTACTAGGTCAATTATCCATCTATCTGAATATCAATGTTTGACAAAGTCAATATTTTTCCAGTTGGACAATGTCTCTCTTGTCAAAAATTGTCAAAAGTCCAATGAAATGGCTATTCTTTGTGTAATAACCCCTCGTTGATTTTCCATGTAAATAAGATAAGACCAAGGTCATGGGACACGTACTCCAACCTAAATATTGTGAAAAATATTTTAGTGGCCATCACTTGTGATTAATTAGCAACTATGGAAATTGGCAAAGGAAACGAGGCATTAATTGAAATTTATTTATGAAAATAAAGAAAAATAGGATAAAAGGGAGATGAAGAGTCACATATTTGCATGAGAGGAAATTGAAGAAAAATTGAAGGAAAATGAAGGAAATAGAGGCATCAATGATAAAAAGGTTTTAGAGAAACAATTGTGATCCTTTTAACAGTTTATGGTTTGGAGTCATTGTTCATTCTCTCTCAGACTCTTTCACACTTAAAGCATTCTTGGAGTATTCTTGGAGCACTATTGTACTCACCTAGATTCGGCGCATGGAAGAAAAGAGAAAGAAAAGGAAAGCAAGGAAGAACAAGGAGATAGTGGGATCAACAACTACAACTGGCTTTCTTTATAGGTAATTGGTTGTATGTGTGATCTCCTTGTCTATTTTTGGATGCATTGCATGTGATTATCTGGTTATATGTTTTCATTTGCATGGACGATTGCCTAGATTGACAATGGTTTGAGGCTTGCCTTGCTATTTCCTGGATAGCCATGGTGTTATGGGTTTTTCTACATGTTTTATTTTCCTTGTTGGTTCTTAGTTTTCCCTATGGTTGTGGGTTGGAACAAACACTTTGGAGGCCTAGACAACTTGGGTTGAGTTCCTAGTCCTAGAGCCTAGGTTGGGACAAACACTCTGGAGCCCTTGGTGGGTTGAGATACTAGTACTTGGATATGGGTTTGACAAATGCTCTAGATCCCCGCAATAACTCTGGGTTGAGTTATTAGTTCCTGGAGACCTGAACAACTTGGGTAGTTATCAATCTGGTTATGGTTAGTGATTTTTGGACTATAGAGGTGGAATCATTGTGGTTTAGGGTTGAGGTGGTTTGACCTCTAGAAGCCATGGTTGGTTTTGTATCGGTTTATTCCATGAGATCCCACATTCATGCTTGGAATATGGCGCAAGGGTGATTGGCTAAAATAAATATTTGGTTCAACCCAAGATATGGTCAGGTGGTCCGTGGAAGTCCCTCGCTTGTTTGGAATTTTCATATGTTAATATGGGATATTTTCCTACTGCGATCTATGAGCATATATTTTTATTATGCTAGTTATCTTATGGTTTCTTTGCCATGGTTTCTATTTTGGTTATAAGCTGATTATATGTTGTATTTTATCTATGGTTCCTTACATGTTTTCCTAAGTTATTGAATGGTTGATGAATGCAAGGATGATTTATATTACTTTAAAGGTATATGTTAGGATGATTTATGCTTCATGGGGTGCATGTCTAGAAAGAGTTCATGAAAAATATGATCGCACCATTATAGACATAAGTAATTGCGATATTCTACTTAGATGACATTAGGTAAACACACAAGAGATTTTAAGAATGACATTTTTAGGTTTTGTTTTATATTAATGTATGTGGATCATTATGTTTTTTTTCCAAAGCATTTACATATGACTAAATTTTTTAAATATTACATAACTTTAATATTATTTCTCTTACATGCACCTAGGTTATAATTCAAATCATCATAGGTACTAAAGCTCATGAAACATGTTTTTTTGCTCTAATAACTAAAACTAGCTACTTCTAACATTCAAACTTGCACTAATATTAGTACTACTTCCTATAAATCTTATTAAACCTCCATAAGTAAGCCAACTACTAGGTGGACTTGAACAATTATTAACAAGCTAGTGTAGTGTTACCTAATTGTATTTAAGAATCATAAGGGGCAAGATTGGTTTGAGTCCAACATTGTTATTGTCTAGGGCCATGCCCACTATGAGGTTCTCATCTTCCCTAAATAGTTGGGACACATTTGTCAGCCTTAGGATATGGTTTCCCATTAGTTCATTTGATTCTTTCTCATCCACAAACTTATTCTACATTGCATCGAACTTGTCACTTTGCAATCACATATCTCTCGTAACCCCACTCCATTGTGTTCATCAAACCTAATTGAGGTGCCTTGGAAACTACTCCTTATTGAGCTATATTTTATCGTCAACCCTTTGTTTCTTAACCATTTGTTGACCAATCACCTTTCCCATTCAAATTCTCCAACTCTCTCGTCCTCACTTCACTACTTTCTTCCTCGCTAATCTCCTTTTGGGACTTCTCCTTTCCTTCTTCATTTGCTCACATCTAGTCCAACCACCACTCATTAGTTATCTCTACTTCCTCAAAGCTTGTTCAACTTCCTCTTTAGCTTTTGTGTCCTCCATGGTCATTTAGTCCTTTTGTCTCTCATATTTTCCAACCCCATTGTAACCCATTCCTTAATGCAAGGTTTTACACCACCATGCTTAGTGGGTTAGTAGGAAACAAATTTTCCTTCACCAGCAACTTTTTTATCCTTATATGGTTTGTTTCAACAGTCTCTCTTAAACCCCCTTTTGAAAGTGGTCCTTAGCTTTTGAGTAAAACCAAATCAATTCTACTACAAACTAGATAGAATGTATCCTTCCATTGTCTGCTCCCCCCAAAATTCTATTGTTTGATTCACCAAGTGATCACAACGCTCCAAAGTTATTGGATTTAAGATTCAACTTACTTTTCTTATTGTCTCCTCAATGGTGTTGTAGGGCTTCATAAAGCATATGCAACCATTCACACAAACTCGCTAGAAAAATATATCCATAAAATTTCAAAGATGTCTTCGTACATGAATCTCTCCTTGAATTTTTCCATCCTCCAACAAAGTAGTGGGGCTTCCTCGCTAGAAAATATTTTGTTCTATCATCAAAACAATCTTCCACTTTGGTTTAGCTAGTTATTTCTTCATTTTTCGAAGGCCTCAAAATGACGTTGTGGTTCCAACAACATAATCATTTCTTAGCTCTAATGTTAAAGTAGGGTCCACTTAAGTGTCCAACAAACATTCTACTAGTATAGCATTAACATTATCAACTCATGAAGCAAGGAAGGTCTCACTTAAGGAGTGTTACCAAGGTTTTGGATAGGTGGGGAACTCTATATAGTGAAGTTATCACGTTATGATGCAACACTTTCAAGTAACATTCTATATGCATTCATTTAACACTATGTAATCGAACAACAACCATAATTTCTTGGCTGACTATTCTATGACATTAAATTAGATTGTTGTAATTAATATTAATAATGGAGAGGGATTTGAGCATTAATATAAATGTAAATCATAACAATATAGTAGATGTATAATCATCATACATCACAAAACAAAAAAAATCCCATAACAAGAGGTATATTTCCATTGTTTTCAAAGACAACCAACATATACCCTATGATCCGTACATCATATCAATAACAATATTATCAACATTCAACCAAACATTTCTCTAATGTTTCAATGTTCAACCATCCAACTCCTTGTCTTAACCCATACAATGGTATTTATACACTTTTCCACGTAGACATCTTGACATGGTAAAAATAACCTTAACTAACTAATTTTAAGAACTACATAAATAGAATTCATCAAAAACAAAATTCGTTTCACTATTCAAACCTTGGATTTGAAACTTAATTAGCTTAAAAATCCACTAAAATCATTGAGATTTATCTCCTAACTGCTAAATAACACATTGATTTTTACATATATTATAGTAATACCTACCATATCATCTTCCAATAAAAAAACCAACATAAAAGAAACTTTCAAAAACACCAAAGCCCCATCAATGGCATAGGGTTTTCCAAACTTGAACTTTGAAGTTTGAAGTTGGAAGAACCATAAAAGTTGTTTGGTACTCTTCAAGTTTTCTTTGTTTAGTTCAATGAATAAAATATTTCATCAAACTTCATAGCTCCATATGATGGTTAAATGTGCCCTTCAAGACCACTTAGCAGATTCACAATTCCTGCAAATCTAAAAATTTGATGTGAGGGCATAAAATATGTGTGTCATCGTAGCATTTGCTCCATTATAAGGGTGTCCACATGACGAGAAATAATGAATTGTGTCGATAGGGTTACAATCACTTCTAGATTGACATGCTGGTTAAAACTTAATGGTTGGTGCTAAAATGTACCCTAAAATCAGGTTAAATGTGATCTTCATGACCATTTAGCACATTTGTAATTCATGGAAATTTGAAAACCCTACATGACGACATAAAATTATCGTGACCGAGTAGCATATGTTTTGTTAGAGGGCCTCCACATAATAAAAGATAACGTGAACCTCGATTGACATAAATTACATGAAAACAGACATTGGGTAATCGTATTTTGTGATTTGAATTCAAATTATACTTATGGCTTTACTTAGGTTATAATTAAGCTAAAACTTTTAAATATTTTTACAGTTATGAAAAAAATTAAAATGAGTTATGTATAAAATTATAATTGGTGTAATCTAATTTATAGACGAAATATCCTTTTCACCAGAATCTAACTATACAATCTTAAGTAATATTATGATTTTTTGATGTTTGAAATATATATTTGAATGAATAAATGGATTAAACACCTTGAAAAAATATTGGGACACTCGAATTCTATAGATTAAACAACTTAAACTCAAATTTTTAAAAATCTTTGGCAAGTTTTCCTTAAAATTAACGAAAAAACTACCTCTTTCAATAAAATTAGTGGATTTCCATTCTTCAAAGAAAATGATTCTAGAAGCCATGGTAAGATCTCTTTTAGATAAGAGTCTTCCCTTGTATTACATTTCCTGTAAATATGTTGGAAAGTGAGATAATGAAACATCTCCTTTAATGTTAACAACTTGTCTAGCTAGTAGCTTAGATTGAGAACCTATAGAGAATACCTACCAGCCATTGTAAAATACATATTGAATCTCCATAAGTTTGTAAATGAAAGATTTTTTATTGATAACAAAAGAAAAAATAATCCAACATATTATAAACTCATAGAAGCACAATTTTATATCAAACACTAAAAATAAAATAATTTAGATATTTCTCCAACTATATTAATATATTTTTAGTAATAACATTATATAAAATTAAAACTAAATAACTCCTAAAAATAAAATTTATTTGAGAAAATTATAAATAAATTATATTCGATAATATTATTTGAAATTCTCAAAGTTATTCCAAAATGCCCAATCTAACATATCCATCCCATAATTTAATATAATTTCTCAAAATAAACATAAAAAAAGAGTAGAACCATCCCATAATTTAATATAGAATGTTGAAAATAAATCTTTTACAAAGAGCTAGAGCTAATTCCTAAAAAAACAAAAAAGTAGTGCCAGATTCACATAACACTAGTCTAGATAGAGGGATAGACAAAAAGGCATGATTGTTGTGCAATTGTGTATCTAGGGTAGACAAAACGGGGATGAATTAAAGAATCCAAACCAAATAGAGGGAAAGCATGACGGTTGTGCAATTCTGTATCAGGCTAGACAGAACAAGGTTGAATTAGAGAATCCAAACAAGATAGAGGGAAAGCACGAAGGTTATGCAATATTGTATCTAGGCTAGACAGAACGAGGGTTGAATTAGAGAATCCAAATGCTTAACCGATTATAGCGCAGAGAACACATGAAACAAATTGTTGTCAAACAATTCCTTTCTCGGGGGTTTTGAAAAGTTAGGTTTTGAATACAACTGTATACTAATCAATGTTAAAGATTTGTAAAGAGAGAAAGGCCAGAATAGTAGTTGAGCATGGCACTGCAGCAAGATCAATCTCCAATCTACCCTACGACTATATGGAAACATGTACAGGTTGTTGTATCAGTTTTTAGGATATCTAGATCAATTACCATTCCTCAGATTGATTGAACTCTAATGCCTTAGCTGGAGATTTGCTCTATATTTTCAAATGAAACACTATAATGATTCACTGGTAGTTAGGGTTTCAGGGTTAAATCTGGATGTTATGAGGGATCAGCAGATCGAGGAAGATCTTTTCAATCTAACACCCACAAAACATCGATTTGTTCAAACGTCTATTTTAGCAGGGCATAGTTGGATTACGATGGAAGGATTAGTCGTTTTGAAACCTTGATCTTCTTTCAAGGGGTCAATTTACCCAAGAAAATACTTGTACAAGTGCTCATGGTTTGAAATCTTTAGTAATTTCGCATTAAAATTTAAATATTTTATGTATTTTTTTAAACTAAACCGAGACATTGAAATCAGACCAGTTCGAACCCTAGTTGAACCTTCTTTGATTCCATGTTTAAAAACATTGCTTCTATCTACCCCTTAAACACACATAATTAAGAAACAAATTCTGAGAGCAGCCTAAAATATTATCAATTTTGAAACAGAGAAACAATCTTCCCCACATCATATGAAGTATGAAAATAAAAATCATTAAAAGAGATATTGTTTAATTTCAGAAGAGAAGCCATTCTCTTCCTCTCAGGTTTTCTAGTACTCCGGCTCCAACAAGAGCCCTTGTTTTCAAAGAACACCCACTTGAGTGTTCCTTTCTTTGTAAATGTGCTTATGTGAAATAAAGTTAAAAACTGATAATAATGTAAATGATCTCATCAAGAATTTGGTGTAAAATGAAATTTTCAAAGAAATAGGAACTCTCATCAGTTAATTACTAACTGAGAATCTGCAAGTACTTGTACCTTTGAGCCTTATTATATGTAGCCAGCTTAAGAGACGGTTTCAAAGCTATAAACTTTGCATAATTGTTTGTACATATTCCCAATTGAGAATTGAATTTGATCCAGTGAGATTTTGATAGATGAACTATATCCCCTTCTCCACAACACTGAGGTTCCCCCTAAGTAGCTCCATCAAAAAAGATGCACCCGATTATCAATTTTCTCTTTCAAAATCACCCTCGGAGGCTTTTCTGTTCTTTGGCTGTGAAAAGCTTTTGAGTGTTTTCATGTTTTTTGTTGCATGCTCTAAAGAAAGTACAAATCTGTATGTAAAGAGATTGAAATTCCTAGACAGATTTCCCCATAGTCACAATCACATGTAATGCCTTGGAGCTCATCGTAGCCACGTTTCCATCTCAATTCCTGAGACTTTTCTCAATAGGCATTTCATTCAAATTGATTAGCCAATTCTCTCCAAATATGTACTATATAAGAGCACGAGCATAGCAAATGTAGAATAGATTCTTCATTTTCATACACAAGGAGCTTCTTCCAAAACCAGGGTTATTCATTTTTTGGAGATTGTCCCTAGTGAGGACTTCACTGTTTTAATGTTAACTACATGAAAACATGAAATCTAAAGAGCATTTATATTTATAGATTTTCTTTCACCACCACACTGGAGTACCAATATCATGTCTGGCACATAATGTCTCATATCCTAATTTTAGAGAGTATGAACCCCCAATTTTGTTCCTTGACTAGAGAAGTTCATCCTCTTACCTTGATTCGTGTGTGACTAGTTTTAAGCTTAGAAATATATCTTTCCCACATCTCTGCTTCTTCATCTCTGAGACCAAGTTGTTCAATTGATTTCTACTCCTCACTCCATATTGCAGTAAGGTTGATATTTGTTGCATGATAAAAGAGTAAATGTGCCCTTCCCTTTGAGAGTATGGATTAACTGATTTCCCAATAAGAGAAAGCCACAATAGTAGTCTTTCAAAGAATTAAGGAATTTTGACAAGAACTTTGTTGAAGATTTTATGCAACCTTCTATTGGGTCTAGCTCAATGTACTTTTGAATAATCACTTGAAACCATAAACCCTTTCCTATTATTAACTTGTAGATTCTTTTAGCAGATAGAGCTTTGGAAAAGTGATTTTTAGGACCCAACCTATGCTATCCTTGGGTGTTACTAATTTTTTCTATTTAATTTCTTGGAATTCCTTTTTTATCTTGATGCCTAGGCCATAATAACATATAACTAGTTCTTCTCCAATGCTCCATTCACCTTTTCATATAAAAGTTGTTGTCATCCAACACATTTGTATTTCTTCAATCATTGATTTTACTAATATAATCTTGACATCCTTGGAAAACCACAGATATGTCAAACAAAGAGCCTCTTTTCTACCTTGTGTAATAAACCATTCCCAATCCTTCTTGATTTTACTAATATAATCTTGACATACTTGGAAAACCACAGTTATGTCAAACAAAGAGCCTCCTTTCTACCTTGTGCAATAAACCATTCCCAATCCTTCTTGCCTTAATAATTTGGCTTTAGATAAAATGTTAAATACTTCAGTCCCTTTGAAGCTCAATCTATTGATAAGGAGACAACTCAGATAAATTTCTAACATCATTATCATTGATTCCAAAGAAAGAAATTTTAGGCTTCCTATTTTTTTCCTCAATTTTGTATACCAATGAAGGATTTCCTGCAATTTGGGAAGACATTTTGTTGTTACATATGGAACCAAGAAAGATTCTATGAAATTGACGAAAACCCTTTATTTGTAGTATATAGCAACAATTTTACTCTGGGAGGGGTGATGTATCGTCACAATTGATTTGTATGTGTTGTTATTTTCACCAAATGGTTGTTAATTTAGGCTTCTTGTACTTAATGAGATATTTGAGGTTAGAGGACCTTAGGATAAGCGAAGGTGATAACAACTATATACTTCACAGAACTAAGCACTATAATTATTACATCTGTTGGGTTTAGATTTTAGGTAAATAATATTTCAGCTTATGTGATGTAAGAGGGTGCTCTCGAAGTCATTGTTGTTCTTGTTTCTTTTCTAATTTGAGATTTTATCAAGTTTCAAATCTAGGGATGACCACATTATGGGAACACTCATGGAAAGTAATCAAATCAATGAAATTGTAATATTAATTCTACACTTGCTTTTTTGAACATTGACGCTCATTTGACCTAACATTTCTGTAGGTTTAAGTTGACTTGGCACTTTCAGCCCATGCAAATGCACGTCGGTGTTTTGAAACAAATAAAAAACAAGAAAGCAAACAAAAAAAATGCAATAGTTTAATATTCAAACGCTTTTAAAGTTGCAGAGAAAAAGACGCAACAACAAATGTCACTAGTATGAATTTATGTTGTTTATAGTACCAAAACTAATCTAGTTTTCTCTCATATTTTATTCTATTAATGATTTTATCGAAAGAACAAAAGTATCTTTGGGATAAGACTATTGATATTTCAACATGGTGGTGATGGTTCACTGCAAAAGAAATACTTAGTTATTAATTATTTGCAGTAGTTCGATATAGTGATTAAGCACTGGAAAGGAAGCACAAACAGTGGCATATTTCTTATTGCAACCACTAACATTTGGATTGAGTCTTGAAAATATTTACGCAATGTCCAAACTTTGTGTGTTTATGTAGTCTTGCAGAACTCTTTAACAAACTTCTTGATGAAGAGTTCATTGACTATCTACTAAAGGATAGGTTTTGGTACAAGTTAACCTATTTTTGTGTTTCTTGGGAAGATCATTGATTTGCAGTTATTTCATTGGGATCATAAATCCAAGATTTTAGGACACTTTCGAGTGGAGAATATGACGATGAATTTGAACATGTATTTCTATTGACCAATGCGGTCTAGTTGGTAAAATTCATGAAAAGCTAAGAAAATATTTTCCACTTCCACTCCTAAGTAGACCATGGGAGTTAGTTTCAATATCATTATGTCCATTTTGATAAAATGATCCACAACTATGATCAAATAGTCATCAGCTGAAAAGGTTTAAGCATGGTAAGGATCTGATCAAAATGGCACAGGCTTCCTTAGAAGGTCACAATTTTACAATGCTTTAAAACTAGTAATAGTAGCATAGAGTGGTCGTGAGTTGACACAAGATATTATGAGGGCATCTTTGTTTGGACCAACAACATCTCAAATTCCTGCACCTCAAATTTCACCAACCACTGCAACTACACCATCTCCCATTCTTCCCTCAATAGGTATTAGAGGTCCCATAATACAATCGAGTGTGGCAGTTGCTCAATTGTATGTGCCTCCAGGAAATAATCAATTTTTATGGCATGTATCTCCACCAACTATTCCAACACCAACACCTTTGCAGGAAGCTTCCATGGGAGTTCCTAGAGTTGGTACAATAGGACAACAACCACAAATTTCTGGTTTGGCAGAGTGGCCAGGTTCAAGGATTGTTGGATCAACTTTTGTTGGACTTATTAGCAATGTTTCTTCTGCGCAAGGTGTTCAAATGAGGGGGAATTCTCCCTTGTAAGTCAAGAAAGATGGTCTCCAACAAGCAAGTTCATATTTTCAAGTAGGGTTAATTCCATCAGTACCATCAAAACCCCTACATGATAACATAAAAATTAAAATCCATCTTGTCTACAGGAAAAAATGATGTTAAAGGCTTTTACGTTGATGGAATGGTTTTTCTTCATATTAAATTTTTAGTGGAGGTGTTTTTTCTGCTACCCCCTATCAATCTAAACATATTGTAGTCAACAATGCTTTATCTTCTATGGCTCTTTACCAACATCAGTTGCACCTGCTCCAACTTTGGCTAAGTAGAATCAACTAGATAGATCACAAAGAACATCAGTTGTGTTGGTATCTATTAGAGTTAGTGCAATAGCTTCAAGCCTAGGAGGAAGTGCCCAATTGTCCTGGCCTAAGATGATATAGTCTGATGCTCAAAAGTATACCAAGGTTTTCTCTAAGGTGGACATCGAGAGGGATGGAAAAATCACTAGTGAACAAGCTCGTGATATTTTCCCTCTATGGAAGCTTCCAAGAGGTATTGAAGAGACAAATGAGAATATAAAGTTGATGATTATTTCTATATCATTTGACTAAAGTGTTGGATTAATTAAGTTGTTATGTGATATTTTGGAATGTCTTCATGGTTAGATTATTAGAATTTTAATTTAATGTAACATTTTTGAAGGATGATATAGACATGTTGGTGGAGTTATCATCTAGTAACTTCCCAAGGTTAAGGAAAGAGATCACTGGGGTAACCACAAACCACTTTTGGAGACTAAGACCTAGCCTTCTTGATGCTGAGATAGGGCTTTATCTAGATGATATAGCTTTGTTTGATGGGATTTTAGTCTAGTTATGAAAGTTCAAGGGGGTTTTTATTTGTATTGAAGACTGGGTGGTGGGGTTCTTTAAATAGATGGATAGAATGATGTCTCTAGAACATTGGGCATATGGAGTCAAGAGAAGGGTAGCAGAACTGGATAAAATCACTAAAGGGAATGTTCAAATGGCAAGATAGTAGAGTAGAGTGCAGGTCTTTAGGCCAGAGGGGTGAAAAGGTTTTAATCAGGGTGAGAGAGCAATTAAGAATTCTCAGAACAAGATTGAAACGAGGAACAAAGTGTAATCGAAAAAAAAAAGGGAAATTAGGAATCCTTTGCTATATATTATAAAGAAACAACCTAAACTAAGGAGTAATTAAGAAATCCTTAACTTAGATTATCAGTAGAAAACATGTATTTGCCTAACTATTATAACAAAGTGTAATTAAACAAATTCCGAGATAATACTTCCAATTATGGAATTTAGATTCAGATAAACATTATGGAAAAACTTTAAGAGATAACATCGTGTGAGAAAATACTTGTCTGCACTTCACTCTACACATGAATCCTTTGAAATATCTGGTCTTTATTCATTCATTCAGCTTGCTGGCTCAGTAAATGCTCCAATGGATTTATAGTCTTTCGATCACGAAGTCTATATAACTGTCTAAGAATCCACCCCACATACTTTGAAATATGAAGTATTTATACTAAGGTGTTATTACAAATATCTCAAAGTGACTTTGAGATTTAATATAGGAAATACAAATATCTTTGTGCAGGAAGATAGAGGCAGCTAATGAACTGCTTTCATGTTGTCCCTTTTATTGTGGTATTGCTGGTTGTTATGGTTTGTTTTTAGTTCTTTATTCTCTTTGTTGTTTGAATTATCACGCTGGAGGCTTTATTTACTTCTGTCTTTCATATGATACTCGTTGTCACTGGTACTCTTTCACTCTGATGACATGTCTTCATCCTTCACTGTGTTTTTCCTTTTTACTGCACAATTAACCTTTTAAGGTGTGTTTCAACAGTAAGCTATTTTTTTTTTGTGTGTATCAGCAATGGGAAAGTGGATTTTGATCAAGTCTTTGTATGTTTTATTTATTTGTCTTCTAACTACATCTTCGGTCTAGCTCCTTTGTTTTGATTGTCAATGCTCTGTATAAGTGTTTTCTCCTTGGCTCTGTGTGTGACTATCTTCATCTTTTGTTCCTTGTATAATGGTCTTCTTCTTATGAATATAGGATTTTAACAAGTTTCTTGGTCGAGTATTGGAGTAAACAGGTTCTGTGACTAGTATCAGAACTGTTTATCCAAGCCCTAGTCTTTGGCAGAGTATCTGTAAAAATCAATAATAATTAAGAAAATATCAGTATGTTGGAAGGGTGCTTGATGGCTTCATTTGCACAGGGATGCCTCAGGAAGGGGTCGTCACAGTGTTTTGAATGTGAATGGAGGCAGAATTGTGTCGCAAAGGTTCAGGGTGGCGCTGAAGGGTTTTATGGGTTTATACAGTTAAACAGACGACAGGCTTGAAAACACAGGCTTTCAAGATTTAAAGTCTAATGGGCGGTTTTTCAAATATGGCACAAAATTTATATTTATGGAGGATAGGTGGTTTATCGAAATGACAGGGAGGTAGTTTTAAGGGTCGATGCATGTTACACGAAAAATTGTCACCATGACTTTCTGTAATCAATATGAGTTTATCACCACTCATACATACCTCCTTTGCAAGTCTTAAACCTCAACTCTGCATATCAAGCTTTGAAAATGAGAGAAAGTCCTTAAAAATCTGTAAAACTCTAGTTTCGCACTTCCTCTTAGCCTTACATGTGATGCCGCACTCACTGGTCATGTCTCCTGCGCACTTGACCGCTCTGTATCTGCACATATGGGTGCGAACCCCTGTAAAATTGAAAAGGCGTGAGTTTATTCTTGAAAACTCAATTTGAGTCAATTCTGGAAGCTTCTAGAGGGAATCTTGCGCTGGCAAGTTCACTCCTTGAGGGTGCATGCATCCCATTCCTTAAGGAGCTAACCCCTTGATGTGATGAGCTTATCCCCTTGAAGGAGGACTCTATCCCTTCAATGGTGGACCTCTAACCTCCTTCCCTTGCACTATAAAATGAAGCCTTGGGCTGGTTACTTGAGAGGTTGAAAGTTGAATATTTTTTAGGGTAAATGTTGTAGGAACTTAGTCTTCCTAATTGAGCTTTCGAGAGGAAAGATCACATACCTTTTGATCTCATTTGGGAAAGAGTGAGGCTTTTCAAAGTAGAGGATATTCCTACCTAGACCCTGGGAAGAGCTTGTACAGCATCAAGGCACCAAGGTTGTAAAGTTCTTCTTTCTCAAAGTTAATACAATCAAGTTTATTTTTCTCAATAAGTTGTGTTTAATGGTTTATTTCATAGACCCCTTGATCACTATGATGAACATGATTTATTATATTAGCTATGCAAGTGTTCTTTGATGTGTGCTTGTTTGTGTTTGCATGTTATTAAAAGGATACTTTTTGAAGCTGTTGGAGCAAGGCTACCACAAACTAGTGTTGGACTTGAGGTAGGGTCTAAACACCTCTTAGTTTGTATTAATGAATCGAAATATGTTTAGAGAAAAGTAGATTTGCTTGTCCTGCTTGTTGCTAGATATCAATTGATACTAGGGAGATTGGTCTTGTCCACAAGCATGATTTATCTGCTTAACAAATTGGCGACTCCGCTGGGGACGGGATTTGATTGTTTAATTTTCCTTGATCTTTGATTTGAGAAACTTGATTCTTTGTTTCTGGTTTTTACTTGATGTGTGTGGGATTGGAGTTTTTCAGTTTTGGATTAATATTTTATTTTTTAGAAATTTTCACAAGGACCGCATGTTCTGCTTAAGTTACAGTGCAGACCTGACCGCACTGTTACTTTACTGCATAGAGCGGTACCGCACCTAGTTTCACTGGGGGCCTGTAGACCCTGTCAAAATTTTTGAAAATCTTGAAATATTTTCATCCACTTTAGTTTAGCTCTTTTTTGTTACTTTTATCCTCTGCCTAGATCTACATATATCCTGTTAAAAGTCTCTCATAAGCGAGTTCCATTGGTGTTGTGTTTTGAATGAACTTCTAGAAAATTTTTGCATGGTTGGTTTGGTCTTCACTCAGTCTTTGTAGTGACTTGAAGCTTAGAAGCCTAAGAGACCTTAGATCACCCTGGAATCTTTTGTCTTCTTGATAAGTCTAACTGGTTAGTGAGATCTTCCTTTGGTGAGAAATCAATTTTGTTTCTCTTCGCAAAACTTTGAATGAACTTGGTCAAGTTGTGAATTTCATTTGTTATAAAAACATAGTTGAATGTTTTTGGTTGATTTGTCTTGCTGCACGAATTGAACTTTAGTTTGCTGAATAACTAAGGGAAAACATCCTCAAAAAAACATTTGAAGCTTTTATTTCAATTAGTTTTAAGAAGTTAGATCTCAAGATTAGATTTTTCATAGTTTTGAGTGTGTTCTCTTGAAATGTTTGTTTCTCTTTTCAAAAATTGTTTTTCTAGTTTTGAGTGTCGAAACGAAAAGGGATTTATTTTGTGAGCATAATTAGTAGCTTTGTTTGAGTGTTTTGAAAAAGAAAAAAACAAACAAAAGTTTTTCTTTTTGTTTTTATGTTAAAGGAAAGTTTTGTTTTCAAGAATTACATTCTCAACTCTTCCTTTAGCTAGAGATTCATTGAAAAGGAAAAGAATTGATCATCTTAGGTGCATTTTTTAGTGTTTTGGAGTCAATTCTTCACACCACAAAGTTTCATCTCCATACCTTTTGACTTAAAAAACAACCAATAAAATTAATGCTTAATTAAAATTCATCTAGCAATCTTTTTATTTCTAGGGCTCTTACTCACCAACATAGCTTAGGCTAGTATCTTGGAGTAGGGAGTAATTAACTCTCCAAGATAGTTAAAACAAACAAGTAGTCGATCTTGCGGTAGGAGTAAAATCCAATTTTTACATCTATGCTCTGGGAAAGCTCCTCTTAAAGGAGAAACACGAGATCATATCTGAACTAGTAAGGTAATCAATCCTTCCTCATTGGGAACAATAGAAGATATTCACGTATTAAAAACGGTAAACCTCGGATTGACCATTGTCGACGAGCCTGGGGTCACTTGTTGGTAAACCTTAGATTATGTCAAGGAGCCTTCAAGGGGATTGATCTTGT
>APFE030330565.1:48824-97872 GCA_000404065.3 Pinus taeda
GACTGTTCCCCCAGGTATATTTGTTTCCATTGGTAACCTTAGTGGCTATAATCTTTAGGATTCTTCCTAAGGTGACGGTGGAGGGAAGATCCCACTGTACTTGGAATAGACATCGGCTAGACTCACTTGGACTCTCTGGGGGGTTATCTTCACTCGAGACGGTTTTGTTGAGAAACTTGTGCTAGTTTGTTTCATTAAGCAGGTTGTCAGGGTAACTGTTCCAACCACCATTCTGTATTGAATTATGCGAGGTTGGATTTCATCACCAACTAGTGTTTTCGATACAGAAGAATATTGTTTGTGTGTGGTTTAAACTCTTAGATTGTTAGGTGTGTGATTCAGTTTTTTGGTTCTTAGAGTTTTAGGTGGTTTTCTTGATATTTTTATTTGTTTTCGTGTGAAGTAATTAATTAATTAATCGTGGCTGAATTACCGAGACAATCCCGTAGACTTTGGGAGCAGCCTCCCAAATATACGCCAAGTCAGCTTGAAGGGCTAAAAGATCTTGCCATACCTAGTGAAAGTAGAGTTGGGTCACCAAAGGCCGGAGAATCATCTTTGGTTATTCATCCTGATTATCATGTTCCAGCAATAGAGTATATTTTTGAACCGCTTTTAGTTTCTGAGCTTACTGGTAGTTTTTCTTCCACTGGTGAACTCGTTGAGGAACCTGAAATTTCTAAACCTGAAACTGAACCTGCTGCTACTCTATCCTCAGGATTTGCTTCTCCAGTTTCTAGTGCTCCTGGTTCACCCAGGGTAGGAAGTGTCATTACCCAGAATCTTCTGATGGGACTTATTTCTATTGAAGAACTTATTATTCTGGACGAGGATAAAACTCCCCTTGAAAATCAACCGACTATAGAACTTAGGGAGTGTGAATCTATTTTTTACAGTCCTTTTCGAAGTGACGCTTGGTACATATCTTTGACGAAATTTTTAGAAAATTCGAGTCTCATTGCTTCACCACCTTGTATTCCTTTTCATCCAATGCCCAGAGGTTATGATCCTCCTTCGAATATGTCAAACCGGTCATCCATGTTTTCTCAAAATCTAGAAACACTTTTATATGGCGGTCCTTCTGTTCCATCTGGGTATCAATCAGTTTCTGGTACTTTTTCGGGAGCGTCTCCTCAACCCATCGAACATGGGGTATCAACTGGTCATAACGGAACTCCACTGTTGAGTGTAGAAGAAATTCTTATGATGTCTGGTGCTATTCCAAATCCACAGCCTCAAGGTATTCAGAATCCGCCTGGGGGGCAACCTCAAGGTCAGTACATACCTCAGGGTCAGTACATGCCTCAAGGTCAACCCAGACTCAATATATGCCTCAAGGTCAACCTCAGACTCAGTATGTGCGTCAAGGTCAACCCCAGTATCAATATATACCTCAAGGTCAACCCCAGTATCAGTACGTGCCTCAAGGTTATCAACCTCAAGGTCAGTACCAATCTCAAGGTTTCCAACCACCTTCTGGTCAATATTTTGTTCAAGGAACTGGAAATTATCAGTCCTACACTCAACCTAGTTATGGTCCTCAATATGCTCAACCTGTTATGGGCCCTTACCCCGGAATGAATATGGTATGGGATCCATCTTAGACTCAACAGATTTTGCAACCCAATGTGCAGTTGTCATCTCAACCTGGACAACCCATGGTTTCTGGTTCAACCAAGCAACCCGTCCAGTCTACTATCCAAACCTCTGCACTTAGTGTAGTTCATCAGCCTGGGCCTAGTTTGCCTCAAACTCCGCCTCATCAACTACTGCAACTACTGCAGCTTCTGTTCAATCTACCCCACCTACTTCTGGAGTATCATCAGCTCTGGTTTCTATTGTTCCTGTATCAACTCCTCAGACCTCTGTACCCCAATCTGGACCTACAATCCAGACTTCGGTTTAGATGCCTGTAGGACAACCTGGTCCAAGTACGGTTGTCACAATTCAACCTCAATTTACTTATCAACCGTACCAGGCATAGTATCAATGCGGTCCTGTTGTACAAACCCCAATTTATCAGTATCAACCATACCCTGGGTATACATATCAACAACTGCAACCTCAACCACCCCAGTTTGGTCCGATTAATCCTGGTTTTCCAGGAGGATATAATATTCTGAATGCAAATCCAATTCTAGGTTATCCTAGGTATCCTCCTCCTAGAGCTGGTCTTGTGTCCCAAAGTTTTTGAGATCCTAACTGTCAGTTACCGTTCATCACAACTTTGGATTTACCCGACTTGTCGCGCCTTATGAACGATCCAATTAATTATCTTCTGTACTGGCCAACAATGACTAATAAGTTGCCCAGTGATATTCCCAAGTTTGAAGGAAAACCTGGAGAGGATTCGTCGAACCATGTGATGACCTATCACCTCTGGTGTGCATCAAATTCCATTATAGATGATTCAATTCATTTAAGGATTTTTCAGCGCACTCTGATTGGTCTCGCAGCTAAGTGGTACATTGAGTTGCCACGAAGCTCTTTTTATAATTTTAGTCAGTTCGCTACTTCGTTCTTAACTCATTTTCAGTTGCATGTCAGATATGACAATGGCACGGAATTATTAACTTCATTAAAACAGTGAACATCTACATATACTTCAGACCATATTCATGAATGGCGACGTCGACGACGTTTAGTGAAATTTTATATCCCAGATCAAATTTTGGCAGAATGGTTTGTTAAATCCTTATTACCAAAAATCACTAAGGATGT
This sequence comes from Pinus taeda, assembly GCA_000404065.3. Classification (NCBI taxonomy): domain Eukaryota; kingdom Viridiplantae; phylum Streptophyta; class Pinopsida; order Pinales; family Pinaceae; genus Pinus; species Pinus taeda. Next base: position 51,546 of record APFE030330565.1, read on the forward strand.
AGCTAAGGTAGGAGTCGTTACTGAGGAGAAAGTAATTTCTCAAGCTCAGTACCTCGACTTACTTTATATGCAGTTGGGTACTTTACACGAAAAAAATCCCCGATCTTCCCAAGAAAAATCAAATAACTGCAACTCCTTCAGGGTCTCATGCCGCTGATGGTATGATTGGTACAGTTAATACCAAAAGTAAGAAGAAATCTACAAATAATTCTTCTCCTATTATAACTTTACCAGATTCCCCGACAGGAGAAGCTTCCGCGGAAGTTCCTGCCGATATTCATGTTGTAGAATCTTCTACGGCCAAATCCAAATCCGGCAGTAAAAAGAAAGGGAAGAAGAAAAATAAAAATAAAAAACGCAAAAGAGAAACCAGAAAAAACTGAATCTACTGACGAGAAATGTAAACCTCGCTGTCCTTGTCTCATCTGTGACGATGAGCACTTTACAAGATATTGACCACATCGAGCTGAGGTCTCAAAATCGTCAAAAATTCTCAAATGCCTGTTGTCTTGAAGGATCCTTTTCCCACTCAAGATAGTAAGATGATAGGTTCTTCCTCAAATGCCTCAGAAGAACCAATTATGATGATGTCCCATGTCAGGATTGCGACACGATCGCAAGATTATGGAAGTAAGAATCTTATTGGTGGTAAGGAACCAGAATATTCTAGTTCAAACCCATCAACTTCAACTCCTCCTGGTTCCGATCCGCTAGAGATTGAGAAACCTAATCCAGACTTACTAATCAAACTGCCTATTAAGGTATACTTCGGAAGTCAGCTTTGAATCCACATGTGAGAGCTGCTTAGAACTATAACATTGTTGAAGATTTAGCTATATCTCCTTCAGCAATGTCGGCTTTGGAGGTGCTGCAATCATGTCTAGCACAGCGTAAATTGCTTTTGTCTGCTATAGGAACCATTGATTTCCAGGATTCTAACCTCATAATCTTCAATTTAAAAAATAGTACACCTCGCTTACCTCATCAAATGGCTTTCCAGATCCCAGTGTTAGTCAAAAACAAGCCTTGCTTTCAGACTGTGATTGATGAGGGAGCTTCAATGTGTATTATGTCGATTTCGTGTTGGAAATCTCTTGGTTATCTGACACTTAACCAATCCCCGACGATTTTGAAGGCTTTTGACGACTGAGGGTTTCATCCCTATGGCATTCTGCAGGATTTACCTATAGGGGTAGAAGGTAAAACTGTTAATATAGATGTGGAGGTGGTTGATGCCCCTCTAGATTGCAATCTTCTCTTGGGTCGCATTTGGTCTTACGCGATGAATGTTGCTGTTTCATCTGTCTTTCAGATCATAAAATTCCCATATAATCGAAATATCATTACAATAGATTATTTGACATGCTTTTCATCTAACCCAGCCTCTTCTGAGAGTATTCAACATGTCGGTAAAACAGCTATCCCTTATAAGGATGTTGGAGTGGGATCAGTCAAAGATTTTGGTTTACTAGGAACTTTTTCCTTTCCTCCTCCAAACGTATCTCCTCTTTTTGCAACCATTCATATGATTTCATCAGACACTATCATTCTTGATGATCCTTGGATCGTTCCTTCCAATTCCGAGGTGGACTCATTTGGTGATGCCATGCCCATGGGTCCATTTGAAATTGCATATCAGGCGGTACAGTCGTTTTCTGACTCTAGTTCAACCAAAATCGATCTAATGAATGTGGTCAATGAAGAATCGCTTTCAATCTCAACCTCAGATTCAATAACCTTTTCTGAAATTGTTCGTATTGATGAGCAGATCCGTGAGATTTTATCTGTTGATGATTTACCATGGGAAGATCTTCATCATCGATCTTCATTTTTACCTGCGCTTGTTCATTTTGAAAATGATTTATCCTCTATATTTACCACTGATCATTTCAAGGAACCACAGAATCCATTGAAACATTCTGATTCTGAGTTGAATTTGGGAAACATTTCTCAAACTGTTCCTATTGACATTTCATTGAAGCTCAGAATTATTGAAAACATTCATATAGGTGCTTCTTGTACGGACACGGAAATCCAAACTTATAAAGCCCTATTTCAAGAATTCCGCGATGTGTTTGCCTGGTCATATGAAGAAATGTCAGGAATCGATCCATCAATTGTTGTCCATGAAATCAAAACTTACCCAAATGCTAAACCCGTCTGGAAATGTTTGCGTCAGATTCACCCACGAAAAGATGTTGTTATTAAAGCTGAAGTTGAAAAATTACTTAAAGTAGGTTTTATATATCTGATCCCTTTAACAGATTGGGTATCAAATAGTGTTCCTATTAACAAAAAGCAAGGAACGTTACGAATATGTATTGATTATAGGGATATTAATCGAGCCTGTCCAAAGGACAATTATCCAACTCCCTATATCGATCAAATAATTGATGATTGTGCTGGCAGTGAAATGTTCTCTTTTATGGATGGATTTTCTAGTTACAGTCAAATTAACATACTCCCTGTTGATCAACCAAAAATGGCTTTCATTTGTCGATGGGGTACCTTTGTGTATTGAAAATTACCTTTTGGGTTGAAGAATTCTGGAGCAACTTTTCAAAGGGCTATGTCTTACGCATTTCATGACATCAAGCACATTGTGCAGCCTTATCTCGATGATTTACCTGCTCATTCCTTATGTAGAGTCGATCATCTTACTCATTTACGAGCCATCTTTATGAGATGTAGGCATTATCGAATTAGGTTGAATACACACAAATGTGTTTTCTGTATAGAAACGGGTCGCTTACTGGGATTTGTTGTTTAAAAAGACGGCATTCGTGTCGATCCCTCGAAGGTTGAAGCCATTGTTAAATTACCTTCGCCTTCGACTCTTTGCCAACTCCAAAGTTTTCAAGGGAAAGAAAAATTTTTACGTCGATTCATTCCTAACTACGCCGAGGTTACGAAAGGTTTTACCAGGTTGTTGAAAAAGAACACTCCGTTCTTTTGGGATGAGATAGCTCAGAAATCTTTTGATGCACTTAAACACGTGTTGACCCATGCACCATTATTGCATCCTCCCAACTACAACCGAGATTACTTTTTGTACCTCGCCACTTCTCATTCCACCATTGGAATGGTTTTAGTTTAGGGAGATGAATTCAATGCTAAGCATGTGATTTACTATCTTAGTCGAACTTTGAATCCAACTGAGCTTAAGTATTCGCATGTGGAGAAATTGGCTCTGGCAGCTGTTCAAGCTATCCATAGATTTCTTCATTACATTCTACTATGCAAAACCACAGTACTTTCTGGCTGTAACCCTATGACGTATATTTTGAATAAAAAATTACTAGGGGGCAAGTATTCCAAATGGATTGTTATCCTGCAGGAATTTGACTTGGAATTTGAAAAATCCAGTCAAAGAAGTCTTTGGTTTTCGCGGAGTTGATGTGTGACTTCCCTCATACTGATACCGAAACTGTGACAGAAGAATCCCTTGCAGATGAATCTTTGTTTCTTATTAGTACTCTTGATCCATGGTATGGGGATATATTTGTCTATCTACAAACCCAATGTTTTCGGCCTTAAATTTCATGATCTCAACGAAATAAAATATGTTTCCAATCCCAACCATAGAAAATTATTAGAGATACACTCTATCGTCGTGGGTTGGATTCTGTTTTTCGTCATTGTTTAACTCATGAGGAAGTTGAAAAGGTCCTGAATGACTGTCACTCTGGAGCGTGTGGTGGTCATATGTTTGGGTATGCCACAGCCCAAAATATATTGCACGCTGGTTATTTCTGGCCATCCTTATTTAAAGATTGTATCAATGCAGTCCAGAAATGCCACAATTGCTAAATTTTTGATCGAAAGATGTGTGCTCCACCTGCTCCTCTCCACCCTATAATTGTCATTGGTCCTTTCACAAAATGGGGTATCGATTTTATTACATGTAACCCTCACTCAGCCGGGGGGCATGCGTATATCATCCTTGCAGTAGATTATTTTACCAAGTGGACCGAAGCAATGCCTACATTTTCGACAGATGGAAAAACTGTTTCTATTTTTGTTTTCAATCATATATTTGCTAGGTTCGGTGTTCCTCAAGCGATTATCACTGATCATGGGAGCCATTTCCAAAACATCATGATGACAAAGCCAACAGATCAACTTGGCCTGCATCACGATAGCTCTACTCCATATTACCCACAGGCTAATGGTCTGGTTGAGGCAATCAACAAAGTTCTAGTCACCATGATCCGACGAATCATTGGTATTCATCGGTCGAATTGGCGTAACATGTTATTTTCAGTGCTTTGGGCATACCGAACTTCAGTCAAAACCTCAACAAGGTTCACTCCTTTTCAACTCGTTTACGGGTTGGAAGTCATGTTACCCATTGAATGCGAACTTCCATCATTGCAAATAGCCATAGAATTACTTCCAGCCACTTCTGAAGAGGAAAAACGTGTGTTGTACTTAGCTCAATTAGATGAGAATCGATGTGATGCTACTTTAGCAATCGAGACTCATGCAAAAAGGATAAAAGCTCAGTATGATCGAAATGTTACACCTCATAATTTTTCGGAAGGAGGCCTAGTTTTATTATACGATCAAGCTAACGATAAGCTAGGGGCTGGAAAATTCGTACCCATGTGGCATGGTCCTTTTGTTGTTAAGCGAAAGCTGGATAAAGGGAACTATGAATTAGTAGATTTTGACGGTGTCTCTTTAGGTAAACCCAGAAATTGGCTTTACCTAGAAAGATATTATGCTTAAAGTTCGGTGTGAAGATTATGGTTAGAAAAGATTTCTTTTTGGTTGTTGTGTTTTAGATTAGAAAGTGTGCCTATTTTTAGAATGTGTTTTGTCATTATTCCTACTTATCTTGGTTTTACTCCTGATATTGCAGATGTCGGCATCTTCTCAAACATACATTGGTTTTGCTGACGGTTCCTGTCATAGTACACGGAATATTTCTTCCGCAGGATGGGTTATCTATTCACCCTCTAACGAGTTAATATCTATGCATGGGGTAAGCCTTGGTCAAACAACGAATAACATTACAGAATACAGTGCAGTGATTGAGTTATTATCTGAATCCATCTCATTTGGGATTTGGAGTTTGATTGTAAGGTTAGATTTTGAACTCGTTGTATTATAGCTTAACAGGGTTTATGCCATTAGAAATCCAGTATTATTAAGATTATTTTTTATAGTTCGTCTCTTGGAACGTGAATTTGATTACATTGAATATCAACATATTCCAAGATATTTAAACACATTAGTAGATGCAGTTGCTTCTCAAACGATAAATAGACATTTGCAATAATCAAGACAGTAAATTTAAAAGCATCCCATAAACATGTTATACAAGATAACCAGTAATAGCGATATATCATAGCATAGAAGTGTGTCAAAATATACATCGTCTTCGATCATATGTTGAAAAAAACCTTATGATCGGCAAAAATGATAGCACAAAAAGGTATAAATGTCATATGAAGTCTACAATGGCGATCATCCTATCCCTGATGATGATCACAATAAGAAACCACTGCTTGGGCTACCCTACAAAGGAACCTCCTAAAAGGTCCTGGGACCCCAATCACATAGCGCTGAAGCCTAAGAGGAATATCATCTATGCTAGTCTCTGGAATATTTATTGTTAAGCGCTCTAGATGACTCTCCAATTCAGCCAAGGTCTCTGCTAATTGGTCCTGTGGGACCATTGCTGCAGCAGCTGGGTGTCTTCTCTAATCAAGCGGGAGAGCGGCTGGTCACCATGGACCTACATCTACATTTAAAACATTTTACTATCAATTTTTGGACGATTTAAAAAACAAAAAATATATAATTTATAAAATGTTGAAAACAATTTTACCTGTATCATCCCATTTCTCTCCTGGTGTAAGAGCCATGTCTGGATCACCACAATAATCCATCCCAGCATATGGAAAATCCTGTATCACGAAAAGTTGGTTTCCCAACCAGCGAAAATACTCAGGTGAGAATCGAACAACCTCGGTTCCCTCCTCAGGATGGCGGGCCATCACTGCAACCCAGCGCATAATCCTAGGATCTCGGGGAAGTCCACCCTCAACGGTAAGTTGTTTTGGAACCAGCATAGCTACCCTCTATAAGGTAAAGCTCACAACTAAGTAACCATATCCAAAGTTCTTTAGTTGTCCATTCTTTGCCCTAATCAATTGGCCTTTCACATTGGCCAACACAGCATCGCACCAGTTGAAGATGGTGCCTCAGAAGCAGTCTACTGCCATGCGCATCTGGAAACCGGTAGCTAAATGCAATGCTACGCTTCCGCACAGTCTGGTGACAGTAAATGCGATCAATTTAAGTTCGGGATGTGGGTGATGGTCTTCACATCTATCCGTTTGTCCGCAGTTTGGACATTGCAAAACTTTAGTCGGAGACTAGTGAAAAACTGGCCACCTGGCCTAGATCCAAACAGAGATAATCCTTCACCTCTCTTCGGAAAACCAGTCAGAAAATAAATGTCCTCTGGCTCGATTTTGAGCCGGTGTCCTCCAATGATGAAACACTGGTCTTGCGTGCTCCACCTGTCTACCAGCCATTGTAGAAAGTCTACCTGTGCCCTCATGCCAAGTATGGCCCAAAATTTCAATAGTTTGCATGCTCTTAAAGCCTATAATGAAGGTGGATGGAGTAATGCGGCTTGATCCACATCTTCGTGTTCTCTTTCCCGCCAAATAAACATCTTGTCTATCTGCATTGCAAAATAGGCAATTTAGAATTTTTTGATTTCAAAACATTTGGGCAGAAATGAGAAATTATAGGGTTTCAAAATGCGTTTCGCGGGTTCCACACATGCCGTGATAGGGACAGTGCATAGGTTCGCACTCGTCCTTAAGGGTAGGTGCGGGACCCCGACTATTTCATTTATACAAAAAAGTCAAGGTTCACAGGGTATACATGCTACGCCTGCGCAACCACCGCGAGCGATATTTAACCATAATTTTCCTCAAAAAATGAATTTTAAACCCCTAAAAATGAAAATGAAACGGATGAAATACAAGTCAGGGATGATGTGGATTACCTGGAGAGGACGATTCTCGATTCTAGTGGTCGGATTTTCCACAATCTTCACAGGGGTTTTCTTACCAAAATCTCTTACTTATTACTTCAAAGCCAAACGGTGAAAATGAACTTGTAAAAGCCCTTTTTACAAGATTTTTTGAATAAATGAATTTTTAATTTATTTATTTTTCACTTTAAAAAGGTCACTTTTGGTACATTTTTATTAATTTTTAAATAGATATGAGTAATGTTTGCAGTTTTTGTGCAGAGTATTGGGTATTCAGGGAGAATTGGTCATTTTCAACAAAAACACATAGGAGTCCTCTTTAAGCTCTTTTCTGACTCATAAAATATGAAAAGATGGCTGAGTTTTTCTTTTTAGACTTGTTAAAATGGAATTAAAAAGACAATCCACTTACAGCTCTTTTCTGACCATATAAACATGAAAATATTGCCGGACTTTTGTCGTTTCGAGTTCGATATTGGTAATAAAATGACGTGTTTTCGATCGCTTTTTTAGTTTTTCAGATTGAAGGCACTAATTATGAAAAGTACTCCTTGATCGTAATGGTCAAGCAGTTCTCTCAAGTATTATTTTATACTTTTTTTGGCTTGGGGGACACAAATTTACAAAAAAAGACAACCATGGAGTTTTCTTAAGTTTTTCTTCTGACTCCCTAAAATTGAAAAACGCCAAGTTTCTCCTATACTGGACTCGTTAAAATTTAATAATAAAGGACCTGTTCAATTACAAACAAGAACATACCACTCCTTCTTAGGGTTCGAATCTTAAACTAAGTTGGACTCATCTGAAGCATGAGCTTATAAACAAGAAAATGTTATCCTCCTCAAGCTTGTCAAAAATAAAGAGGTACTTGCCAGAAATGGTGGGGGAAAAGAGAGAAAAATGAACCTGATTGTTATACTTTGTCTTTTGAAAAGTCAACCACTCTTGAACATGACACTTTTCATTCACCTAGGTTGGGAAATCCTTTACCTAATAGTTAATCAAACCATATTGAAAGTCTTCAGCCGGTTTCCGGGTATTAGCCTTGGATCAATTGTAACCAAACCATCTGTAGTGTCGTTATGTGTTCAAGAGGTTAGTACAAATAAACCATTCATTTGTGAAATATCTGTCATCCATCTTGACCATCCCTGAGTTAGTCCTTGCCAAATACATTTCTTCAAAACTTGATCTATGATTTCGTGTTGTGGGCTTGCCTGCAACGGATCGCTTTCTATTGACTCCAACTCATTATCTAGAAAGATGATCTATAAATCATCAGTACCTTGAAATCTGCATGCCTCAATGGCAGGTTTCTCGCCTTTTATGACAGGTTGCATCATTGGCCTTCGATCAAAGGATTCTGTGACGTGTTCGACATTGACTCATTCATTCACATTTCATGGATTGTACTGAGTACTTTGAGGGCCATTGACATTACTGGTGGTTCCTCTCACACTTGTTAACGGTTTACATCATTGACCGGTAATCAAGTTGTTTCTACCATGTTCGACTTCGACACATTCATTCACATGGAGAGAATCGTACTAGTTCGGGAAGCAGAAATGAAGACCTTGGATCTAGTTTCTACCATCCAAGCTACGAGGAATTTTTTTATTCATTATACAATGTAATATTCATAAACAGATGGCTACACCCACACTATGTCTACATATGTCTATACTTATGATGTATTACAAAATCATTCCTGTATCAGAGCAGTTTAGATAGTTTCTAGTCAGTTTTGATCTGAGTATGGGAATGCCTACCTCAGCGATGATTGATCATATATATATATATATATTATATATATATATATAATATATATATATATATATATTGTATTGAATTTTTTTACAAGTTCCAACTGGGGTATCCACAGGAAGATCCTTGAAATGATCAAGCACTTCACTCTTCATAGATGATAATACTATCCTCATCTATTACAGACTTCGCACTTTAGGGGCAATCTGTTACATGAAAAATTGTCACCATGACTTTCTGTAATCAATATGAGTCTATCACCACTCATACATACCTCCTTTGCAAGTCTTAAACCTCACCTCTGCATATCAAGCTTTAAAAATGAGAGAAAATCCTTAAAAATCTCTAAAACTCTGGTTTCGCAGTTTCTCTTAGCCTTACATGCGGTGCCACACTCACTGGTCATGTCCCCTATGCACCTGACTACTCTGTATCTGCATATATGGGTGCAAACCCCTGTAAAAGTGAAAAGGCATGATTTTATTCTTGAAAACTCACTTTGAGTCAATTCTGGAAGCTTCTAGAGGGAATTTTGCACTGGCAAGTTCGCTCCTTGAGGGTGCATGCATCCCATTCCTTAAGGAGCTAACCCCTTGATGTGAGGAGATTATCCCCTTGAAGGAGGACTCTATCCCTTGAATGGTGGACCTATAACCTCCTTCCCTTGCACTATAAAATGAAGCCTTGGGCTGGTTACTTGAGAGGTTGAAAGCTGAATATTTTTTAGGGTAAATGCTGCTGGAACTTAGTCTTCCTAATTGAGCTTTTGAGAGGAAATATCACCTACATTTTGATCTCATTTGGGAAAGAGTGAGGCTTGTCAAAGTAGAGGAGATTCCTGCCTGGACCCTGGGAAGAGCTTGTACAGCATCAAGGCACCAAGGTTGTAAAGTTCTTCTTTCTCAAAGTTAATACAAGCAAGTTTATTTTTCTCAATAAGTTGTGTTTAATGGTTTATTTCATAGACTCCTTGATCACTATGATGAACATGATTTGTTATATTAGCTATGCAGGTGTTCTTTGATGTGTTCTTGTTTGTGTTTGTAAGTTATTAAAAGGATACTTTTTGAAGCTGTTGGAGGAAGGTTGCCACAAACTAGCGTTGGACTTGAGATAGGGTCTAAAACACCTCTTAGTTTGTATTAATGAAGCGAAATATATTTAGAGAAAAGTAGATTTGCTTGTCCTGCTTGTTGCTAGATATCAATTGATACTAGGGAGATCAGTCTTGTCTGCAAGCACGATTTATCCGCTTAACAATGCATCACTTTTGTGGTGTGGGCAGTTTTTCGGAGGGGTCACCCAATGTATGTTAGAGCATGACACGTAGTCATCGGGGGGTCGGGGAAAACCACCTTATGGGGCAAGCAAAGGTAGGCTATCAGGCTTGGCCAATGTGGCTGTGGGAATTAGATCTGGGTGTTTGTGATCTGACGGTGGTCGGGCGGAGAAGTTGCACAAAGGAAATGAATAGGAATTGGGCGGGGGGGGGGGTTAGGGTTTTAATCGTAGTAGTTTGGGATTAACATACGAATAAATCTTGGGTTAGGTGATAGGGTGGGGCTTATTCATGGGATTACGGAATCGGATGAGGTTAATAACAGGGTTAACTTAGGATTACCAAGATTAGTTAAACTAAGGTTGTATTGGGATATGGGTAGTTTATATAGTTTTTATTTAAAACTATGGATTGGGGTATTTACATAGGGTCTTAACTTACATACGGGAAAAGGGTTATATTGGGATTTATTTAATAAAATTAGGAATTAACATGAAATGTGATGGCCAGGTGGGGATTTTCTAAGTAAAAGGGTAAAAGGTATGTATTTGTGCATTTAGCTTTATATACTCTCAATACTTAGGATAAAAAGCTTGTTATGGGTTTTTTGAGCGGAAAGGGATTTATATGGGGGGTTTTCACTTTTCTTAGGCAAATCGTGTTTAAGCCTTAAGAAAAGGGATTTTCTTAACGTGATGAGGGGAAATGGATTTTATGAAGGGGGAATATTTTTATGAAGGGGATTCTAGTACTTGTGTCCATAAGTCATAAATTCGAGGGTCCGGTCCCACTAAAAGTTAGAGAAATGCTCTGAGCCTCTTTGACTTGTAGGATTAAAAGTACTTAAAACATACTTGTAGATAGAAAATTAGTAAGTAAAGGGGAAAAGTGAATGAGGGGGAGTTAATCATATGAACCTGTACACCTTTTTCTTTGTTTCCATAGCTGACCATACATGTTGAAATATGTATATAAGCATGATGCATGTGCTTTGATCTAATTAACTTTGTAGTTCAACAACCTTTCTTCTACTTACCCATTTCTTACCTCTAACATATTTTATTCATTTCTTTGGGTGAATTTAGACTAGCAAACCCTTATTCATATATTTTTCTTTTATAAAGAAAACTATCTATTTCTATCATTATATCATCCAAGGGCTCATATTAAGATTATGAGCTCCTTTTTATTTTCCCTACCTAATTATGATCTGCCAAGATTAAACTATTTGGTTAGATTTTATTCTCTAACTATAAAATAAAATCCAAAGCATGGAATAGCCAAGATTAAATTGTTTGATTACCATGGATTGTGGCTTGAATAACAAGTTTCACACAATCATTATTATGCATAAAAGTAAATAGGAGTGGCATTTAGACTTGCACACTTTCATGGTCTTTTTGTTTTTTGGGTTCATATATTTTCATTTTCTTTTGACCTTCTCTTATTCTTTTTTCCTTTGATTTTTCTTTTAGGACATACCCTCTTTACATTTTTTTATTTTTATAATATGGAAAACATATGCAGAAAGCAAAGGTATGTACAATATTACAAGGCTTAACCTTAGTCATTCAAAATTATGACTCCTATGGTATAGGAACCTAACAGTGGATCCACTTGGGGATGGCATTTCCTTGTGAAATGTCAAGAACACCATCGATTAGTAGCCTGATCCATTGTTCCAATCCCAAACATGTATATGCTCTATTGTATAATCTTTGTGACTAAAACTTTTGAACTAAAAATATACCCTCTACAAACTGAAATCTGATCTAACATAAACTTGATGCTGAAAAACTGAATTTATTCAAACTGAAATCCTACCTACTTACTCTAATCAGCTTTCTGACTACTGGTTAGGTAAAATGAAACAACCAATGCAACCATCCAAGCATTATATACATTGGTGGATTTTGTTGTTTGGGCTTGTTTGTGATTAAAACTGAGATTCTAAAGCCAGTTGTAACCTTGTCATCTAATGAGAAGATAAGGAAATACTTGCTTTCCTTTGTAGACTCTGAAAATTGTAAAAAAGGATCTTCCAAAATATATACACTATTGTTCAACTGATTTAAGCAATTGCACAATTGTTCTAGATGGCCTCCATGACATGAAACTGAAATGTCACTTTTATCTTTAACACCCTATAGACTTTCAAATAATATTTCTCATGATATTTCTACTAATTGAAGTGTTTGTCTAGTGAAATCTTTGTCATATTGATTTTAACTCTCTTAGTTTGTTAATGGAGAAAAATTCTGATTGCATTCATTATCCAACCTATCAGCTATTGGATCATAAACAACTTGAAATGGTTGTTACAACTTATTGCACATAGGTTTGAATGGAACTTCATAGGTTTCTACAAGTTGCTCATCTTTTTCTTTATAGATTTTATACCACATTTCCTTTAAAAAGTGAAATGATTCAAAACAAAGAGGCAAAGAAGCTCCACTTATTTCCAAATTTTCTGCACTTTCTTCCTCCTTTCATAGCTGACATGGATTAGATGGTCACTGGTTTTAAGCTGCTGAAACTGAATTCCTTTATTCCCCAAACTAGCTTATGATTTCTCTGTAAATTTAGTTTGGACATGGAGAACATGATTATCATCATACTGATCATATTTACGCAAATCATCAAAATAAGTAATGTTATCAAACATACACATTAGATCAGGAGATTGCTCCTCCACATATTTCTCTATGAATCTATCTTCTGATCTATGGTAGTTGGAATTAGTAGGAATTTGTTCATGACTCTCAACCTCTTCCTTTTGTGGAATAAATGTGTCATGGTGATTTTGAGCAAAAAATTTATCTCTCATGGCGATATTCTGTATCCTTTCCTCTATTTTCTTAGAAAAATGTCAAGTTTTCCTCTGCAATGTTGTTTTTCTCTCCTTCTGCTTTCAACTTTTCTCTTCTAATTTGTAGATTAACTTTTACATCTACTGCAATGTCCTGCATCTGTTCCAATGTTGAGGGGTTTCTTTCTCTTAGCTGAAATTCTATCTCTAGTTCAAATGCTCTTGGATAATGCAAAAGAGCTGAACCATGGGGAGGTCTTATATTTGATGGCAATGAATAATAGGCTTGATTAAATCTGTGAGAGAATTGTTCTATTGTTTCATTTGGTTGTCTTTTTAACTGATTATATTCTTCTATGTTTACAAGAATATTGATTTTGATTATCCATCTATCAACGAAAAATTTGACAAATTGTCGTAAATTTGAGATGCTTGCAATAGGTAAATTCTTGAACCAACTCTTCACTCTACTTTGCAAAGAAATAGCAAAAATCTTGATAATAACATCATCTTCATCAATTTCGAATAAGTCTAGATAGTTCTCAAAACCTTGAATATGTTTTTGGGCAGCGATATCATTCTCTCCATCAAACATAGGGAGATACTTGTAATAATTGTTCGGGAAAGCATGGAGTGTAGGACGTAAAATGAGTGGCTTATATCTATCAAGAACTTTACAAGGTACAAGAATATGTACAGGGATTGTATGATTAGTCTTGATTGTTTGATGCTCCTCAATTGGAAAATGATCTTCATAAGAGTTAGAAGAATGCTACTCAAATGTGTAAGGAGAATTTATATCTACAATTATCAAAGGGAAATAATAAAAATTTAATCTAAAATCTTCTCTAAAATACAATATACATTGAAAAATTTTATCGATGAGAAAGAACATAATGTCTTGGATAAAAATCCAAGTTAAAAGCCTGATCTTTTCATATACTTATTTCAGGTTCATTCCTCCAGTGGACTCTTGATTGTGAAATTGATTTGGAGTCGGCAGGTAGATGCTTTTAACCTTTATGTGTCTGATCACTGTCCACCATCATAGATTAGATCTAAACCTGTAAAATATTTTTGAAGAAAATGTTAGTTCCCCCCAGTATGGTCGTCACTATGTTATCACCCAGTAATTTCCCAAGGTTAAGGAAAGAGATCACCAGGGTAATCACAAACCATGTTTGGAGATCAGGACCTAGCCTTCCTGATGCTCAGAGAGGGCTCTCTCTATACGATTTAGCTTTGTTTGATGGGATTTTAGGCTAGTTATGAAAGTTCAAGGGCGTTTTGATTTGTATTGAGGATTGGGTGGTGGGGTTGTTTAAATATATGGATAGAATGATGTCTCTAGAACGTTGGGAATATGGAGTAAAGAGAAGGGAAGTAGAACTAGATCAACTCACTAAAGGGAATGTTCAAAGGGTAAGATAGCAGAGTAGGGTGCAGGTCTTTAGGCCAGAGGGGTGAAAAGGTTTTAACCAAGGTGAGAGAGAAATTAAGAATTCTCAAACCAAGATTGAAATGAAGAACAAAGGGTAATCGGAAACAAATGGAAATTAAGAATCCTTTGCTATAGCTTATAAAGAAACAACCTAAACTAAGGAGAAATTAAGAATTCCTTAACATAGATTATGAGTAGAAAACATATATTTGCCTAACTGTTATAATAGAGTGTAATTAAACAAATTCTTATCGCATTCACATTCAGACAAACATTATGGAAAAACTTTAAGCGATAACAACAACGTGAGAAAATACTTGTCTGCACTTCGCTCTACACACGAATCCTTTGAAATATCTGGTCTTTATTCATCAATCCAGCTTGCTGGCTCAATCAATGCTCCAATGGATTTACAGTCTTTCGATCAAGAAGTCTATATAAATGTCTAAGAATCCACCCTACATACTTCGAATTATGAAGTATTTATACTAAGGTGTTATTACAAATATCTCAAACTGACTTTGAGATTTAATATGCGAAATACAAATATCTTCTCAGAGGAAGGTAGAGGTAGCTAATGAATTGCTTTCATGTTGTCCCTTTTATTGTGGTATTGCTAGCTATTATGGTTTGTTTTTAGTTCTTTATGCTCTTTACTATTTGAATTATCATGTTGGAGGCTTTATTTACTTCTGTCTTTCATCTGATACTCTCTGCCACTGATACTCTTTTACTTTGATAACTTGTCTTCATCCTTCACTATGTTTTGCCTTTTTACTGCGCAATTAACCGTTTACTGTGTGTTTGAATAGTAATTTCCTTTGTTTTTACTTGTATTAGCATCGGGAAAGTGGATTTTGATCAAGTCTCTGTATGTTTTATTTATTTGCCTTCTAACTACATCTTCGGTTTGGCTCCTCTGTTTTGACTGTCAATGCTATGTATAAGTGTTTTCTCCTTGGCTCTGTGTGTGACTGTCTTCATCTTCTATTCCTTTTATAATGGTCTTCTTCTTCTTAATATCGGATTTTAACAGGTTTCTTGGTCGAGTCTTAGAGTAAACAGGTTTTGCGACTACTATCAAAACTGTTTATCTAGGCCCTGGCCTTTGGCCGATTATCTATAAAATTCAATAATAATTAAGAAAATATCGGTCTATTGGAAGGGCGCTTGATGGCTTCATTTGCACAGGGATGCCTGGGGAAGGGGTCGTGGCAGTGTTTTGAAGGTGAATGGAGGCGGAATTGTGTTGCAGCAGTTCACGGTGGTGCTGAAGGGTTTTATGGGTTTAAATAGTTAAATGGGCGAAAGGCTTGAAAACACGGGCTTTCAAGGTTTAAAGTCTAATGGGCAACTTTTCAAATATGGCACAAAATTTATATTTACAAAGGATAGGCAATTTATCGGAATGACGGGGAGGTGGTTTTAAGGGTCATCGCACCGCTTTTGTGGTGTAGGCATTTTTTCGAAGGGGTCACCTGATGTATGTTAGAGCGTGACACGTAGCCATTAGGGGGTCGAGGAAAACTGCATTATCGGGAAGGTAAAGGTAGGCTATTAGGCTCAGCTGATATGGCTGTGCGCTGTTAGATCTAGGTTTTTGTGATCTGACAGTAGTCGAGCGAAGAAGCTGCACAGAGGACATGAACAAGAACTGAGGGGGGAGGGGGCAGCAGGGGTTTTAATCGCAATGGTTTGGGATTAACTTAGGAATAAACCCCGAGTTAGGCGATCGGGTGGGGCTTAATAGCGGGATTAGGGAATTGGGTGAGGTTAATAATGGGGTTAACTTAGGTTTACCGCGATTAGGTAAACTAAGTAAGGTTGTATCAGGATATGGGTAGTTTATATAATTTTTATTTAAAACTAAGGGTTGGGGTATTTACATAGGGTTTTAACTTACATACAGGAAATGGGTTATATCGAGATTTATTTAATAAAATTTAGAATTAACATGAAATGTGATGGCAGGGTGGGTTTTTTTCTAAGTAAAAGGGTAAAATGTATGTATTTGCACATTTAGCTTTATATACACTCAATACTTAAGATAAAAGGCTTTTTATGGGTTTTTTGAGTGGAAATGGATTTGTATGGGGGGTTTTTCACTTTTCTTAGGCAAATTGTCTTTAAACCTTAGGAAAAGGGATTTTCTTAGGGTGATGAGGGGAAATGGATTTTATGAAGAGGGAATATTTTTATGAAGGGGATTCTAGTACTTGTCTCCATAAGTCATAAAGCCGAGGGTCTGGTCCCACCAAAAGTCAGAGAAATTCTCTGAGACTCTTTGACTTGTAGGATTAAAAGTACTTAGAACATACTTGTAGATAGGAAATTAGTAAGTAAAGGGGAAAAGTGAATGAGGGGGAGTTAATCATATGAACCTTTACACCTTTTTCTTTGTTTCCATAGCTGACCATACATGTTGAAATATATATATAATCATGATGCATGTGCTTTGATCTAATTAACTTTGTAGTTCAGTAAACTTTATTCTACTTACCCATTTCTTACCTCTTAACATATTTTCTTCATTTCTTTGGGTGCATTTAGGCTAGCAAACCCTTATTCATCTATTTTTCTTTTATAAAGCAAACTATCTATTTCTATCCTTATATCATCCAAGGGCTCATATTAAGATTACGAGCTCCTTTTCATTTTCTCTACCTAACTATGATCTACCAAGATTAAACTGTTTGGTTAGATTTTATTCTCTAACTTTAACATAAAATCCAAAGCATGGAATAACCAAGATTAAACTGTTTAATTACCATGGATTGTGACATGAATAACAAGTTGGAAACAATCATTATTATGCATAAAACTAAATTGGAGTGGCATTTAGACTTGCACACTTTCATGGTCTTTTTGTTTTTGGGGTTCATATATTTTCATTTTCTTTTGACCTTCTCTTATTCTTTTGTCCTTTGAATTTTCTTTTAGAATATACCCTCTTTACATTTTTTATTTTTTATAATATGGAAAGCATTTGCAGAAAGCAAAGGTATGTACAATATTACAAGGCTTAACCTTAGTCATTCAAAATTATGGCTCCTATTGGTCTAGGAACTTAACAAGTGGACACACAGAACTTTCTAAAGGTTCTCAATTTTGCATGAAAGAATAAATTAGTGGGCCTATAAATTTATTAATGCTCATTTCATTATGTGTTTTATGTTGTTTCAATCAGTAATGCTATCATAATAGCTAGCCATTAGATATTATGTTTCCATCATGTCAGGATTGAAATCCATGTTATCATTGACATATCTATAATATCTTCCTCTAATGGAGACTTTGATGTAAATGTTTATATAATATCCCCATCACACTATCCTAACTTTAATTGTTTATGTTCTTTTAGGTGCATCATGTAGAGGCTTTAAAGTAGGTCTGGGATTTGTCTGACTAGGATGGGGATAATATGCTTTCTCTAAGGGAGTTCTACATTGCATTCTATTTGATGGAACGATATAGAGAAGGTTATGCCCTTGAAGCACTGAAGTCTGGAGCTGAATTGTAAAATACTACACAACGTTCAATTGCATTTAGTGGAATGCCTTGGCAGAATAACCCAGGTATTTTCCTTTTTTATTACAATTTTATGAAAAAATACCTATGGTTGAAATTCACATCTTCATTTCATTTTGTATTCAAGTCTTGTAAATACAAGTTTGTGCATCATTTTTTTCTGAATAGATGAAATTATATTTTTATTTTTTCAAAGTTGGTGATTATTTATGAGATTTTGTTTTAGTTGTACCATTCACTAGAAGAATATTTGTTTGTTTGGTTATCTGTTAAAAGTGAACTTGGGTATGGCACTTTAACATAACATAGTCTTACAACTACATGCAGTCATGGTTTCTTGGCCTGGTATGCATGGTTTTGTTCCCAAAAATATGTCAGGGAAATTTCAAACACGCCGAAATGGACTGAATACTAAATAGTTGATTCAGCAGAAGTCCCAAGTGCCAGTTTTGGAAATGAATTTTGTAAATCAGCTAAGTCGGGATGAGCAGAACACTTTGAAATCAAAATAGAAGGATGCAGAAGAAATGGAGAAAAAATTATTCTTACAAATATCTCTCTTCAACAATTGCATTGTTTTCAGTGGATTTTTTTACACTAATAGTGACAAAAGATATCAAGGGAAATCTGAGGTTTTATGGACTTATACATTGATGTTCCCATGTAAGTAGATATATCTTATTATTCACAATATTGATTAGATATTATAGCACTTATTGTATTCATTGTTGCATAGTTTGAGATGTTCTTGTTGCACAGTTGGGTTGGAAATGCATGGCATTTAAGAGCAGTAAAAATTTGGTAATGTACATATCATAGCTACAACTTTAATCAACAATTCATTAAATAAAGATGACCTTAAAGGAAAATTTAACTCATGAATGCTTGGATCCATTGGTAATAGCTTGGACAAAAAACTGATCTTTTGTTTTTTTGTCAATAAATTGAAATGATTTCCCGATTCATCCTCAAATATTTTCTCTTAAGTATGAGGTAATAGAGATTGTTCTAATATAGCATTTTATAATACATGAAAAGTAACATACAAACTGCTCTTGTCTTTCACAACTCTATGAATAAGGCCATAAAATTTAAAGCACATATAAATTAATTGAAGAAAATGGAAAGTTATATGGATTATAACTTGTTCTAGACTGCATTCCCAAGCAGGAATATCACTTGAAATTTCATTAAACCTTGAAAGAGCCAGGTTTTGAAGTTCCTCATAATTTGTCCCTCACAATTCCCCAGCAGAAATATCACTTTAAATGCCATTAAACCTTGAAAAAGCCAGATTTTGAAGTTCCTCATAATTTGTTTTCAACAACATCTTGGTCTTTATAAATAAAGTATTTTAAGTCGGCATTTCTAAAACAAGTTGTTGGGAAGCATGTCTCCTTTTCATAGAAGCCATTTCTCTCTGTGCACGATCTACTACTATTATTATATGTTTCAAGAAACCCCCTCTTTAAAACATTTTTTAAAGGAAAACATTGTCGAGAAATGAGCTTCTTCCAAAAATACATGTAATATAATGTAACTTTGACTTGAGTATATGCCATCTTTAAAAATCCATTTTGAAATTAAATTGTGGCAACTTGAAACTTCAATGTTTTTACATACAGTAGCATGAAAGGTTGGTGACTTAAAAAATAAATAAAAATTAATGCTCTACTTTGACTTGAGTTGACACCAGCTTTAAAAATCCTTTTTGAAATCCAATCATTGCAACTTGAAACTTGAATTTGTTTACATACAGTAGAATGAAAGGTTGGTGACTTTTAAAAAATAAATAAAAATTAACGCTTATTCATTTCCACATTGATGGGCATGTTTTATTTCCCCAACTACTCAAGTAACATATCGGTTAGATTGAAAACATGTTGGTCGGCTTGATGTGACACAATACCATAAGTGATATCATACCTTTTTAAGGTGGTTTTAAATACATTTCAACGTCTTCTACCAATCATGAGTGAACATGTGTAATGGAGTGGTAAATTTGATTTGCATCAATGTCATTCCACTTCAAACACCCCATATGAATCTCAACTCATTTCTTTGTTGTTGAATCAGAGTGTCGTTTATTGATTCACTCTTAGTTGTTAGTCCTGTTATCATGCTTTAGGATCTTAAGGGATTACTAAGACCAATACACAACATTGATTGAATATTTATGGAATGATTTACAAAACCCACCTCTTCCAAAGTTTCAATCCATTATTAGGGTGTCCCCATAGAAAATGATGGTTAGCAAGGACAATTCATGCAAGAAGTTAAAATTGATTATGATATCAAGACATTGATTCTCTCTAACATTATCATACAATTTGATTGTAGAAACAAAAAAAATATTCTTTTTCTAAAAAATGGGACTTTCAAAACTGATTTCATAACTTATAAGATATTTTTTTTGGAATTTGGTAGCTTCAACTAAAAACCAATTTATTCATGCCCTTGGGGATTGATTATTTTCATTACTCACTTGTAATTAATTTTTTTAAATTAAAATTGGGATTTTGAATCTCGAAACAAGTAATTAAAAATATAGAGTTACAACATCTGGTTCTTATTATAGATGATACTTCCCTTCAAGGCATTAATAAATGTAGATTCAAGCTTGTATCCCTCAGGTGTGATCATTCATTCATGCGAAGCATGGCGAAAGGTTAGGGACTCTATAATATGGAGTAGTGACCAGGACAGAGTTAATAATTCAGGGAATTGGGAGGGGCGCCACATAGGTTGAGTACTAGATGAACTCTAAAGAGATACACCAGATACGTTAGCACAAAAGGAGGGGGTGGAGAATAAGCATGGCCTGGCAAGGAATAAACCACCAAAAGACACGAAAATGGGAGTTTATGATGCACACACTCAAAATGCAGAGCATGCAATAAGATAAAAAAACTAAGGTAAGAAGAGAAAGAATATTTTTGTTGAGGGATTGGGTATGGAACTACCTTAGAGTCATCCAAATCAGTCTTTTCCGAGCATGGAGAAATTGTAGATGCAGTTATAGTCACTAACAAGACCATTCGTAATAACAAGGGATATGGATTTATCACATATAAACATGTTGATTGTGCCTTGAGTATGTTGGAAGAACCCAACAAGATGATTGATGGTAGAATGGTTGTTTGTAATCTGGCTGCTACCAGGTAGTAGCAATCATAGTTGAACCAACTCCTTCAACAACCCATACAACTAGTTAATCCCTTTCAACTCCAACAACACATTCTTCCACCCATGGTACCTGTACAACCCATACAACCAACTAATCCTGTTACACAGCAATTTGTCACTGTCCCTGTTACCCCTCTCCCGCATCTTGGAGGACTCATTCTGAGACCTATGAGAAGTGACATGACCTGAAAACACTTGCATTGCATTCCCCTGAACTTGAGCTTCATTTTCCCTGAAGACATCTCCTACTAAAAACCCCTAAAAATATCCCTTTTTCCATTGGCGTGGTTCCATAGTGCAGCCTTCACGCCAATGGGGGAAATCCTTCAAAGAGGGCACACCGGTTAGCACTCTGTCACAGAGTCACACTCGCGCCAACCATAATCAGTGGTGTTTTTTAACAAACAAATGTTTGAATATTCATTCTAACAAATTCCTGGACTGAATCTATCTTGAGTTGGGTGGTTTGGCTACGGGTTTCCATAGAGAGGAAGTGGTTTTCCACCTCTCATGGAAGCTTCTTTGATGATAAATCCAATCCG
Organism: Pinus taeda; assembly: GCA_000404065.3. Classification (NCBI taxonomy): domain Eukaryota; kingdom Viridiplantae; phylum Streptophyta; class Pinopsida; order Pinales; family Pinaceae; genus Pinus; species Pinus taeda. The sequence continues at coordinate 73,113 of APFE030330565.1, forward strand.
ATGATTATTGTGGATGATCCCAACTCCCCTTCCTCCATCTATAAAAGCTTGTCCATTTTCCTTGGCAACCTAGTTCCAAAGATTCAGAATTGTCAAGTTTCCAAGAGCTTCATGCTGCAAGAGCCTTCTTCATCCCCATAAGGCCAAATCCAAGTAAGGAGATTCTTGTCCAATAAAACATGCCTTGGAGCCTACATGCCTCAATGGCAGGTTTTTCGCATTTGACACAAGTTTTTCATCATTGGCCTCTAATCGAATGATTCTACGGTTGTTTGACTCCAGCTCACTGATTCGCATGCCGTGGATTGCACCTATAGTACCTTGAGGGCCATTGTCATTATTGGTGGTACCTCTCACGTCTGTTAACAGTTTTCATCATTGGCTGGTAATCAGATGATGTTCCTGCATGTTCGACTTTCACTCCTATATTCGCATGCTTGAACTTGTAATTTGTTCGGATCGAGATGGACCACAAGACCCTGGATTTTGTTTGTTGGGATCTAGGTTGCGATTTTGTGGATTATTATGATTATTACATGACTCATTCAGTGGATAGCTACGACCATGCCTGAGTCTATTTATCGATCCTCACTGGATGGTTGCATCCATACCTTTGATCTAGATTCTTATGTACTATGCTGTGGATGGCTGCACCCATACCACATATATCATGTACTTGAGATATTAGTTGTACTTCTCCACGCAGGTTTTCCGGCGGCAGTGTTTTCAGTTGGACATGTTCTTGTAAAGAATTTCACCCCTCTCTCTCTCTTGGGCCTCATGCTTTAGGGGGCATCTGTTACGCAACAATTTGTCATTGTCCCTATTACCCCTCTCTCGCATCTTGGAGGACTCATTCCGGGAGCTATGAGAAGTGACATGACCTGCAAACACTTGCATTGCATTCCCCTGAACTTGAGCTTCATTTGCCCTCAAGACATCTCCTGCTAAAAACCCCTAAAAATAGCCCTTTTTCCATTGACGCAGTTTCATAGCGCAGCCCTTGTGCCAATGGGGGAAATCCTCCAAAGAGGGCACGCCAGTTGGTGCTCTTTCACAGAGTCGCACTCGCGCCAACCATAATCAGTGGTGTTTTGTAACAAACAAATGGCGGAAGATTCATTCTAACAAATTCCTAGACTGAATCTATCTTGAGTTGGGTGGTTTGGCTACGGGTTTCCATAGAGAGGAAGTGGTTTGCCACCTCTTATGGAAGCTTATTTGATGATAAATCCAATCCCATGATTATTGTGGATGATCCCAACTCCCCTCCCTCCATCTATAAAAGCTTGTCCATTTTCCTTGGCAAGATAGTTCCAGAGATTCAGAATTGTCAAGTTTCCAAGAGCTTCATGCTGCAAGAGCCTTCTTCATCCCCATATGGCCAAATCCAAGTAAGGAGATTCTTGTCCAATAACTAAAGAGAGAGAGGCTTGTTCCTATTCCCAACAATCTTGCAAGACATGTGCTACTACCTACCCAGCCAAAGGAGAATTTAGCGTCAGAACTATGGTTGTATTCTTCTTTGATTATTATTAATAAACGACTATTGGTTATGGTTCCACTCTTATTGTTCTTTGTAATGATGATGAGTTATATCCTTTCTGGCTGATATATAGTTTCATATGCTAGATTTTATGTTTGTGTTTGTGTTGTTTCTTGTATGTGCAGGTGTCCGTTCACGGAGATCGTGGGGATCATGATCTGTCGTGGCAAAGAAACGGGAGCGTCACCTCTTCTATAAGCACTAGCATTGGAATCCAGGTAGGCCTTCATCATTGGTCTTTAATTTGCAATTAGGAACTTGCGTTGTAGCATTGTATGATTGTTGTTAGACCCGATCTAGGCTAGTAGGGATCGCCTCTGTCTGCAGAGGGGATTTACCTCCTCAACAAATCCCTTTCAACCAACTACAATGAATCCTAACTTAAGGAGGGTCTATGTGGGTAATGTTCCTAAAGACATGAAACCTACTAGAATGACTAATTTTTCTCTCATTATGGATACATTGAAGAAGGCCCTAGTGGTTTTAACAGACAAATTGTAAGTCCAAAGGATACTCCCTTATTCTTTAAAAAAAAATTGAAGCAACAAATCGAGCCCTCGAAGATCCTGTTAAATTAATAGATGGGCATCAACTTTTTTGTAAATTATCATTTGAAGGACAAAAGCAAAAAGTTGCAACAAACCAAGGCCAAGCTATTCCTGAATTGAAGGATAAAGGTGATGTAAATTACGTTTCACAATATAGTAGAATGGGTCATTAGCCAATCAACCCACCACTTATTGGTAATCATAATATCGTGAACCCAACATTAGGAACAGTTACTAGTCTAAATCCATATGGATTAAGTGATGCAACACTACCAAGTTTGTCTAGAGACCTTGCTGCAAAAACCTCCCTTACAGTTCATTAAACTCTTCAACACAGTTGGACTTGGGCTGCCAACTTCTTCTCCAAGGAACAAATTCTGGTCGGGCATCACTAGGTGCAGGCAGTTACAGTCTTGGTCCATATGGATCCTTCGGATATGGAAGTCACACATATAGTAGTTTTGGAGGTGCAGCATCTCACTATGGGATTTCTTCAAGTTCATTTGTTTCCAAAACTACTGCATATGATGCAGCAAGTCATTTCACCCTTACATATCATAAAAGTCAACTCACAGGAACATCTCCATCATCGAGAGTTCTTTCTAGCGTGTGATCTTACTACACATCCTAGGTTTGTGCTCATTATTATTCTTCATCTCCCATTTGTTTTAGTTCATTTTCAATTGTCTTTATATATATTTGAAATGTTTGTTTTGGAATTTTGTCTTCCAGTATATTTCAAACACCACTTATGAATATTTGAGCCTTTTGATCTGGATCTCATTTATTATTTTTATTTTAACTTCTTTCTCTGTAAATTGATCAGAATAAGTTCAAATCAAGTGTTATAGCTCCATTTACCACCCTTGGTACTTGTGATGCTTGGTTTATGGCCTAGGGCAACCCCTCCTTCCAGACTTGGTCCAAATATTTTAAAAACAGTGTTTTATTCCCTGTATGCTACTTTGCCCTTAGATAAAAGCTTGTACATGCAGGATAGTCAATACACAACCCATGTATATGTGTTAAAACAAAAAATATTTTTTCTTAATTATGGGCAGAGTTCACGAGTTTTCCCTGTTGATAACCTCCTAGTGCTCATGGGCCAACTGTTTCCCAACTAAAAAGCTAATTGGGAGAAGTATAAATAAACTTTTATGAGAAGGCCTTAAGGGGAAGAGGAGATAAAATTATTATACTAAGATTATCCTTGACTGAGTCTGAAGTATCCCTGTGCTTCAAGCACTTCCCCAAGTTTCAAGAAACCCTTGTTTCCTTGAGTGTTGATATTCTCCCACTTGCTTGAGATATCATGGTATTGGTTATGGAAGGAGGTTGTTGAAGACTAGGACTGGACGGATTTGGAGGACGGTTTCGCTTGGAGCCGGAAGAACAAGACTCAGGTGAATTCTCTCTGTGTTAGTTATAGATTTCTACAATAAAAAGAAGAATTGTCTTGTTCCTGAGATTAACTTTGTTTATGCATCAAATACTGTTGTAATTCATATATGAATGTTATTTTGATGTATAACTAATCAATTTCTTATATGATATAAAGTTAGTTTAATTAAAATGCCTTATCTATATGCTGCTATTAGTTTAATTAAAATGCCTTATCTATATGCTGCTATGTATGTTCGAATTGGTTTATTTGCAGATCCGAAGATCATCAGGAGTTGTAGAGATTCTAAACCCTGCTAGAACTACTCAAACGAAGGACATCTGGGTATGGTCGCTATCACATAGTTTGTTTATATAAGCATGTTGCCTAAGTTGTATGATTGTTTCTTACTATAGTTTGCTCTTGCTCTGTTGTGGTTTCAACCCAAAGCCCAAGGGTACTTATTCCTGTAACAGAATTGGCAACTCCACTAGGGATAACAATCTTGTTATTCCTAGTTTGGGTTGTTCAATGTCAATTAGGGCTCAATTCTTGGTTTGCCTTGCTATGACAGTATTGTTTGGTCCATTAGGAACTCGGACCTTAAGTCTGATCTTTTAGATCTGGCTTTGTTTTTTATTTTTCTTGCAAAACTCAGTATACGCACTTTAGTCTATTTACAGTAGCATACACACACTTTTTTATGGGAAGTGAACCCACTTATATGTGAGTTTCCTTTATCAAAAGTGCGTGTACGTGCCTCTGTGCTTGAACACAATCACATATACCCTTTTTTGCATGCTTTTTTCAAATCTCTCTGCCCAAAAAGATTTGTTTCTTGGTTTGTTTGGTTTTTGAGGGGTCAATTTCTGTCTTTAGAATTTTGTTATTCTACGAGCTTACTATTTTGAAATCTCTTCCCCTTTGAAAATTTTTGGCCTAGGTTTGCTTTGGAGTGAATTTTATGATTTTTGTTTTGGCACACAAGACTTCTTGCAGAGGTTCTTGATTGTTCTGGTCCTCTAGAATAGTATATTGTTTTCAATCTTAGTGTCAAGCTTTATTATTGGTTTACTTGCTTTCCTTTCCATCAATTTGTGGCCTTACAAATTTTCTTGCTTTTTGAAAGTTTCTTTTGACAAATTTGAAAGTGTTTCTTTCCTAACTTTTTGGTTAGTTTGATAAAGCTCTTTGCTACCTTTTGGGTTGTTTAGTACAAGTTCAAGCCCTTTTTGTTCAAGTTTTCATTCATTGTTGAATTGTATTTGCAAAGTTTCCTTATGCTCTTCTTTCAGTTTTTGAGTCTTTGGTGGCATTTAAAGTGCTTTCGAAAGGCTGTTTTCATTGCTTCCTGAAAAAGAAAAATTCTTAAAAAACATTGCTTTTGTCTTCTTTTTCCAAGTTTGATTTTGGTTTCTTTTGATTTTTTTTAAAGTGGATTATGATCTTTTCGAATTGTCCCTCTTGTTTGGAGAATATTTTGTATTCAAAATTTGTATTCTTTTCAAACGCTTAAGTTGGCTTATTAAAGTTATAAACAATTGCTTTCGTTCTTTTTAGAGTAATCTAGGATCTTTCATCTTCATGTGCACCTTGCATTAGGGTAGTTTTGCATTATTAAAGAATCAATAGTCATTTTAGTTTTTGTGAGTGTGTGATGCAGGAGCATCCAGCACCCTTAGTCAAAGGGAGGAATCCAAAGCAGAGAGAAGAGGAAGACGTGGACTAGGGAAGCAAAATAGGGAAAAATCTATTTTAAAAAAGATTTAAAAGATGGAATGGATAAGTCTCGAAGACTTTATAAAATGTAAATCTACCATGTGTTATATGCATGTATGCGTATGAGTGCTTTAAGGGCTTTTGTTGGAGGATATGATCAGACCCTTTCAGTGATCCAATCCAATAATCCAATGTTATTATATATATAAACTACGCGTTCAAGAGGGATAGAGTGAGTGATATAGAGAAAACAAGATGTAGTCGAGAGGGAGTCTGTACCTAAGGTTGAAATGTCGTATGTCTACGTATTATGTCTTTTTCAATTCTGTTATGTGTGTGTGTGTGTGTGTGTGTGTGTGTCATGGGTTCAATTCCCAATGTTGTATGCATGTTGATCGACCATAAGGTGTGATGGTGATCCTGAGATATTAATGGAACTATGCATGTTTAAGAGACCATGGCAGAGAACTGTTTTTAATGCAAAAATCCATCAAATCGTCTATCGGGACTAAGTTAAAGAAGAAATAGGCAAGAGGCACAGCAATTGTTGGATCTTATAGATCAATGGTCCAAATCCTTTAAATCATATCGGTGAAAGTCCCTTGGCGAAATCAAAACCGACATTGAATCATAGTGATAGTGAAATGTGATTAAATCACAATGGTCGGATCTGGCATCAAATCGACGACCCAGATGCAATCAGTGATCACATGTCGGAGAGGTCAAACGTGGACGAAAGAGCGATGGCTAATACGCCGATGGCGATATTGCCGATAAACAAATTGGTGATCAGGTAATCAGCGTCAAAGTTGATCGGCGATCAAGTTTCAGGATCGGATATCAGGAAATGGAGATCGGTGCTACATAATCCTAAGAAGGAGTGGACTCGCCGACAGTTCTAGCCGCAGGCTTATTGTGTTTGAGATCCAAACAAATTTTTCAGAGCAGGTTCTTTGTTATCCCGTGTAACCTGATATATGTGTGGCTGAGGAGTTTAAGGGCTAAAGCATTGTTTAAAGCTCCCGATAGTTGAATGTAAGTCCATGGTTAAAGGCTTAAGGCCTAAGAAGCACTTCCGATAGGCTTTGTGGGCCATAACCCACAAGCCTCAGAATTGATTTGTTAAGGAAAATGGATTTTTATTAACCCCCAAAATCTCCTTTCCATCATTTGGTATCAGAGTAGGGAAATGTTTCCTGCGAGGAAAAGGATTCCAGAGAGAAAGAAGAAGGAGCAAGAGGTACAGTTGTTTAAAGCTGGAGAGTTTTTGGTCTTACTATTGTGTAGAGAATGACAGAAGAAGGTGAGAATATTTGCAGCAAACCTAGAGCATGGAGTGCTCATATGGTTCTAGAGGAGAGAACCTAAAGGACGCCAAAAGACTAAGTGAGGAGAGCTTGGTGAGGTATCATGTAGCAAAAGAAGATTGTTACTGCAGAGATTTGGTTACAGCTCACAAAAGACCATGAAGGCAGTTCCACTGAAGAAGTGAAGTATCATTGGGTAGAATTGCTAAGGGCAAGAAGAAGCATATGACCAGAAGGTCATAAATTTTTGTGCCTCAAGAGTCTGATGCAGGAGCAGCCAACACCCATAGTCAAAGGGAGGAATCCAAAGTAGAGAGAAGAGGAAGACTTGGACCAAGGGAGAAAAACAAGGAAAATATGTTTTAAAACAAATTTAAAAGATGGAATGGATAATTCTTGAAGACTTTATAAAATGTAAATTTTCCATGTGTTATATGCATGTATGTGTATGAGTGCTTTAAGGGATTTTGTTAGAGGATATGATCGGATCCTTTCAGTGATTTGATCCAATAATCCAATGTTCTTATATATATGAACCTGCATGTTCAAGATGGACAGAGTGAGTGATATAGAGTAGACAAGATGTAGTCGAGAGCGAGTCTGTTCCTAAGGCTAAAATGCCTTAGAATTGTAACCATGTTGTGTTATTTATAATAGATATGAATTCTGTGTGACACGAGTTCAATTCCCAATTTTGTATGCATGTTGATCAACCATTGGGTGTGATGGCGATCTTGAGATATTAATGGAACTATGCATGTTTGAGATACTATGGCAGAGAACTGCGTTTAACACAGAAATCCATCAAATAATATATTGAGACTAAGTTAAAGAAGAAACAAGAAAGAGGCATAGCAACCATTGGATCTTATAGATCAATGGTTCAGATCCTTTAATGTTCAGATCCTTTAAATCGCATCGGCAAAAGTCCCTTGGTGAAAGTGGTACCAGCATTGAATCATAGCAATAGCGAAATGCGATTAAATTGTAGTCGTTGGATCTAGCATTAGATTGACAGCCTAGTTGTGATTGGTGATCACATGCTAGAGAGATCAAAGGTAAACGGAAGATCGATGGTCAATATGCAGATGGCAATATCATCGATAAACAAATCGGCGATTAGGTAATCGGTGTTGGAGCCAGTTAGCGATCAGGTTTCGGGATCAGAGATCAGGAAATGGAGATCGGCATTGTGGAATGCTAAGAAGGAGCGGACCCACTAACATTTCTAGTTGTGGGCTTATAGTGTTTGAGATCCGAATAAAGGTTTCGGAGCAGGTTCTTTGTTATCTCATGTAACCCGATATATGTGTGGCCGAGGAGTTTAAGGGCTAAAGAATTGTTTAAAGCTCTCGATAATTGAATTAAAATCCATGCATAAAGGCTTAAGACCTAAGAAGCGCTTTCAATAGGCTTTATGGGCCATAACCCAGAGGCCTCATAATTTATTTTTCAAGGAAAGGTATTTTGATTAACCCCCAAAATCTCCTTTCCATCAGTGTGAAGCGTGCTTTAAGAAAAGAAAAGAAAAAGTTTTTTCTTTATAGAATTTTCATAGAACCCAAGTAGAAATTTATTTTCATTGAAGAACAAACAATTGCATTCATATAAGTTAGTTTTTCATTAATTTCTTTTGCGTCATACAAACACTAATGATTTCATTTCCATTTATCGCTTTGACTTAAAAGAACAGCCATTTAAAATCATGTGCTTAATAAAATAAACTAGAACTTTTTGTATTGTCATTAGAATACACCAACAAGTTTAGGTTTATTTAGGGCCTTGCATTAGGCGAGAGGAGAGTAAACTCTCCAAGGCCATTCTAAATTGTAAAACATAGATGTCTGATTAAAGAGAGAAATCCAATAGCATTAGGGAGATCGGGAAAGCTCTATGACTAGGAGTTAAGCACAAGGTTTCATAAAGATAAGGACGAGAGATATCGCCTCTCTTACTTGTCATATCCTACCTCACAACTGTTCCACCCAGATTCTGATACGCGTTGGTGTCCATAGTTACCTATCCTAGGGATCCACAAAGGCACCTGCGAAGGGGAATCCTGTGGCACCTAAGGTTGACATTGCATCACATTTAGCAGTACTTCTGGAGGGCACCCTTGCGAAGCTTGGAGGCTTGCACTGGCAAAGGTTGTTGTATGGAGGTTAGAGTAACTGCCTCTGATACCTTCGCTAGTAGGCCTAGGGCATAATTACCCCAGTCTATTTTCGAAAGGCCCTTATTATTAACTTTCTTGTATTTTGGTGTCCGGTCCTAATCACCCGGAGTGAAAATACGTGGAAGTTGTTTAATTATTGATATCTTTAGGGACATTTTAGTGAGTGTTTTTTGCTCCTATTCGGCCCCAATTTTAATTTTATTGAGTCCTTAAGTAGATTTTATAAAAATAATTCAAAGTGGCTGACCGACCATCTCGACAGTCTCGAAGACTTCGTGGGATTTCACCTATCTAGAGCCTTCTCCTAGAAGGCATAGGAGCGATTTTTCCAATGGTTTCCAACTAGTGGCAGCAGGTGCATCGAAGATTGATCCCCCGCTTGGGGGCATTAGTTCACAATATAGACATGGTACTACTACAGAGTTAGAGAGGAACACGATAGTTCTTTCTCGAGTACTCTTCCAGTCAAAAGATAGTATTGAAGTAGAAGAGCTTTCAGAGTCAGTTGTGGCTCCGAATTCTCCTCTCCATCCTGATCATCCAGACATATTGTTATACATTGAAACTCTAATTCACAAGCCTTTGAGCCTAGGTGCACACACATCTATCCCTTCGATGACCACTGTTGGAAGCATGACATCCACGATGGGTGTTGTGAGCATGCCAACTCCCATTTTTGTGCAAGGGGGAGGAACTATTTCCATCCCTTCTAGCACTCCCAGCACATCTATATTTGTGTCTACTTCCATTCCATCGACGAGTGGAAGTTCTTAGCCTAATGCATCCAGTTTTCGATTTTTCCCTTTTTTAATCCCCTCTCAAGGTATTCCTTCGGTTCCTTTAAATATACCATCAACCACCTCCACATCCATGATGAGTGGATCGGATTATTTTCAAGGTTTCCCATTTGGAAGTGGTCATATACCACATTCCAATCTGACAGTAGGGTCAATGCCTTTTCCTTTTACAAGTCAAGGTAGTAACCCCTTTCCGAGTTGCACAAACCCTGCAGTTAGTGAGATAGGAGCTAGGAATCAATTTTTTAGCCAACAAGGGAATTTGGCATATTCCTCGATTAATTCATTTCAAAGTTTTTCACCCTTTTCTAATGCTTTAAACCCTTATTAGGGGCTATCCACTCCTTTCAATACTTCGTTAGGGGGTAGCTTCACTAGTTACGGAGGATTTTCGGCAGGAATTGCTCAAACTCCAAATTTTGCTAGACCACAAGGATCACCCTTTGGTCCAATAGGTTTTGCGAGTTACTTTGGGCAACCTAGTGCCTTTCAAAATCCAGTTCATTCTTTTTAGACCTATGGGAACCCCACCTAGTCTGAATGGAATTCCCAAGGTCCTCCACGACTTCCTTTTCTGGCCACGCTTAATATGCCAGACTTGACTAAATTGACGAATGATCCAATTAGGTATAATCCAACTTGGCCTCCGGTCCCAACTAAATTTCCATTGGATATTCCAAAATTCAAAGGGAGGAATGGTGAAGACCCAGGAGACCATGTGACCATGTTCCACTTATGGTGCTCATCCAACTCCCTGATCAATGATTCAATCAGGTTGAGGTTATTTTAGCACACCCTAACCAGTAATGCAGTCAAATGGTATATAGAGTTTCCAGGGGGCACCTTTAATTCTTTTACTGATTTGGCTAATTTTTTCTTGAACTATTTTCAGTTGCCTATCCACTATGAAGCTAGAATTGGGCTTCTAGCCAATTTTCATCAAGACACGGCAACTCAAATTTCAGATCATATCCAAGAACGGATACAGAGAAAGAGGCTTCTCAAATTCAGAATTCAACCTGAGTTTCATCTTGAATGGTTTCTCAAATCTCTACAACCTGAGATCTTAAAGGATGTTTCTCTATCTGGTGTTTATTTAGAAGAGCAAGCTATTTTTCGAGCCCAGCAATTAGAACTGATATATTCTTAGTCTGGGACTCTTCAGAAAATCCTACCTGACGCTCCTAGATCCAAAATTGATTTAGCCAAACCGAAGCCAAGCCCTCACACTGATGGTATAGTTGGATTAATTGATGCAAATATGGTGAACCTTTTGAACCAGTTGTAGCAGTTGTCTCTACAAACTGCTTCTTCTAACCAGGTAGCACCGTCTACACCTTCACCTTCCCAGCCTACTTCCATAAATGCCATCTAGACTTCTAACCCCAAAGGAAATCAACAATCCGATGGGAAGAAGAAGGGACGAGGTAAGAAGAAGAACCAGGAAGGGAAGGGTAATGCGAACAAGCCCAGCAATGGTGCCGGTGAGGGTAGAAAAGAGTCCAAAAAGAAGGTTAAATTTCCATGCAAGTTATGCAATGGAGATCATTTGACTCATCTCTTCCCCAAGATTCAAGATGCTTAATGCTTGTTAGTGTAGCAAGGGTCCTCTAGCTCCCAGAATGTCCTGACTAACCCTTTTCCCCAAGGGTAGCAATTACTTGCTGGCGTGAACTCAAACGCTGGTACCTCCGCAGGGGGCAATTAGGAAGGGGAAAATTCCTCAAATGTTTATATGATGAACTCTCATGTCGATATTGCCACACAAGCACATGATTATGGTTAAATGGAAACATCTAAGGGTAAATAGGTTCCTGAAACCATATACCTACTTCATATTGAGTGACCCTCTGGTGAGTTTATACCTTGGATATTGAAAGGTTCCGCAAAGCACTCGACTATTAACCCCAATGCTAGGGCAACCCAAAACTACTCGATTATAGAAGATCTGGCTCAAATTCCTTGTGCTATGCTTGCATTGGAGGTACTTCGGTCATGTCCTGCTCAAAGAAGTGCTTTGATTTCAGAAATCGGGGTAGTGGATCCAAAAAATTCTTTAGTGCTCACTTTTGATATGTTGAATGTCAAGATAAAGTCTACAATATGGCTTTCTAGATAAAATATACTTATCGAAAAACCAATATTTTTGGGACAATTATAGATGAGGCAACTTCCACGTGCATAATTTCTATTTCATGTTGGAACGCCATTGGTTCACCTTCAGTTGTTCCTTCACCGACTCTCTTAATAGCATTTGATGGTCATTATCATAGGCCAAACGGAATTATCCTGACTTTTCCTATATGTGTTGGAGGAAAGGTCGTTAATATTGAAGTAGAAATTTTTGATGCCAAGCTGGGTTACAACCTCCTCTTAGGAAGGAATTGGATTTATGAGATGGATTCCATAGTTTCATCTCTATTCCGCATCCTATGTTTTCCTCATGAGGGGAGAATTTTTAAAATTGATCAGTTAGATTATTCTCTAGGTGACTCTCGACCAACTTCGAATTCTACCATTCCATTGGTGGATAATCCTTGTCAACCTATAGAGACTATAGGAGTTGGTATGTACTCTTCCTTGATGGGTATTTTTGACCTTCTCCCTCCTACAGCTCGAATCAATGCAATTTCATCCTCCAAAGGGCCTTCACGGAAAGAGTTCTTTCGAACTCATTACTTTTCAGACCCTTGGACCTTACCTTCATCTACGACCACATTAGATGGAGGGTGGGTTGATGGAATGGCATTTCCCATGTCCGCAGCATAACTTAGCTATCAATCTATCATTAACTCTACAGACAACCATCCCACTCCTTTTTCAGAGGAGGAGTTAGGTGGTGATGTGGCTCCAGCTTGGACCCTTGACTCCACTTTTGCTCTGGATTTCTTAGATACAGTTTTACCATCTGACGAAGCAATTTTAGAAGTGATGATGGGTGTAGATTTACCTTGGGAAGATTTACATCATCATTGATATTTTCTTCCCCCATTGCGTGAAGTTGAATCTAGGTTCTCCAATCTACTTACTAGTGATGTTTGTATAGTTTCAAACCCTTTGGATCCAGCACAATTATTTGTCGAAGGTAATATGTGTACAAATTTACAGGGTAAGTTCCTCAGATAGAACACTAAAGGACACCGCTCACAAACAGATCATAGATCAATACACTAGTATTTTTGACGTCGTTAAAACCCTCAAAGAGGGAAACAGTCCACAGCCTGAGCCAACGCGGCCACTTCAGGCATTTATTAATAAAAGAATGAAAATTTACATAATCTTATCTCGTGAACAGTTAACCTACAAATGACCCTCCATGCTCTTTAAATAGAGGTCATGGAACAATCAGGTGTTAATCCATGGATCAAGTGTCGGTAATACCGAGGAGAGAATGAACCATCGGATCACTACATATTGTGACCTTCGGATTGTAAGTTACAAAAGTACATAGTAAAGAAACACACTTTACCTAAATCTATGCTAGACCAAGTTATACTTAACTATTCCTATGTGTCAGAATATCCTAACATCCCCCCTTAAGAACAACTTGGGATAGGATTGAAGGATTTACAAATATGACACAATAGGAGAAGGAAGGAGGCACTAGAGCCTATCCCCCCTTAGTGACAACTTCCTGAACTCCAACCATAAATCGAAGTTTAGTAAACTTCGCCTCTGTGAGAGCCTTTGTAAAGATGTCTGCAACTTGATCATCTGTTGAACAATATTGCACTTCAAGAACATGGTCATGAATGAGCTTTCTGATGAAGTGCATGTGTAGTTCAATGTGTTTGCTACGCTGATGCTGGACTGGATCTTTGCATAGTTGAATGGCACTTTGATTATCACACCAAAGTGTAGTCAGATGCTTCTGATGAAAGCCAAACTCTGATAGGATCTGACAGAACACCAAAGGACATACAAAAAAAACAAACCTTATGGCTTAAAGTTAGTTTTACCCAGAAACTAAATATTTTCCTCAATGTTTCTGATTTTCCGAGATCACACTAAGGCGCAGCGGAAAAGAGCATACGCATGAGAAAAATCCTCCCTTTCTATTTCTGATTTTCCCAGATCGCACAAAATCGTAGGGCAAAGAGCATACACATAAATGAAAGGAATGATTAGGTAATAAAAAAGAAGCTAAATAAACCGAAATAATAAACAGAGAGAAAAATAACTAGAAACTGCAAAAAAACACTATATACCTCCAGATCTTAAAAATGACGTAGCTAGGGCTACCAGAAACCTTTTCGCGTGAAACGAAAGGGGTTCCTCACTGGAACAGATGCTCCTAAAACAACAGAGTAGTCCTCTCGGGCCAAAAGCAGTCAAAAAAAGCAGATCTAGGAAACGGCAGTCGGATGCAGTTCTACCGGCTTCAGATTTGGATCACCAACGGACGCGGCCCTCAAATAGCTCTGATACCATGTAGGAATTTATAGGGTAAGTTCCTTAGACAGAACACCAAAGGACATCACTCACAAACAGATCACAGATCAATACAACAGTATTTTTGACGTGGTTAAAACCCTCAAAGAGGGAAACAATCCACTGCCTGAGCCAACGCGGCCACTTCAGGCAATTTATTAATAAAAGAATGAAAATTTAAATAAGCTTCTCTCGTGAACAGTTAACCTACAAATGAACCCTCCATGCTCTTTAAATAGAGATCATGGATCAATCGGGTGTTAAGCCATGGATCAAGTGTCGGTAATACCGAGGAGAGAATGAACCGTCGGATCACTACATATTGTGACCGTCGGATTGTAAGTTACAAAAGTACATAGTAAAGAAACACACTTTACCTAACTCTATACTAGACCAAGTTATACTTAACTATTCCTATGTGTTGGAATATCCTAACAATATGTCGATTATCTCAAAAACTATACCTATAAACATCTCTAGGAATCCTGACATTATAGAAAATGTCTTCATCGGAGCCAATTGTTCCCCTAAAGAGATTCAAATTTACACCAACCTATTTAAAGAGTTTCAAGATGTGTTCGCTTAGTCTTATGAGGAAATCCCTGGTATTCATCCATCTATAGTCCAGCATGAGATCAAGACGTACAAAAACGCTAAGCCTATTCATCAAAAGCTTCGACCGGTCAATCCTAGGAAAGTAACAGCTATTAAAGTTGAAGTTGAAAAGCTACTTAAGGTGGGTTTCATATACCCCATTCCTCTAACAAAGTGGGTTTTTAATCTAGTCTCGGTAGATAAAAAGCAAGGAACGATCCGAGTCTACATCGACTTTAGGGATTTGAATAAATCTTGTCTAAAGGACAATTACCCCACACCTTTTATTGATCAGATAGTCGATGAATGTTTAGGTAATGAAATTTTCTCGTTCATGGATGGATTCTCTGGTTATAATCAAATTTCTATCCGTCCAGAGGACCAGCATAAGATGGCTTTTATTTGTCCCTGGGGCACCTTTGCATACAAGAAGATGCCTTTTGGTCTTAAAAATGTTGAAGCTACATTTCAGCGGGCCATGTCTTATGCTTTCCATGACATCAAACATGTCATCAAAGCATACTTGGATGACTTAACCGCTCATTCTCGAAAGAGAATCGATTATCCCAACCACCTTCAGTTAGTTTTTGAGATATGTCGATTTTATAAGATCTAGTTCAATATGAATAAGTGTGTTTTTATGGTCACATCTAGTCAATTGTTAGGATTCATCGTATAAACTGAAAGGATTCGAGTTGATCCCTTCAAGGTTGAGGCAATAATTCAGTTGCCTCCCCCGTCTTCCATCTGACAACTTCAAAGTATCCAAGGAAAGGCAAATTTCTTGAGATAATTTATAGCAAATTACAATGAGATCACCAAAGGATTTATGTGTTTGCTTAAGAAAGGAGTTCCATTTTTATGGGATGACTTTGCACAACGATCTTTTGATGCCATGAAGCAAGCATTAATCTCTGCCCCATTCTTGAGTCCATCAGATTATGACAAAGATTTCCTTTTGTATCTTCCAGCAGCAGAATCAACCATAGTTATGGTTCTAGTTCAGGAGTATGATGCTCTCACGAAGCATGTGATTTACTACTTGACTTGAGGCTTAGTAGGTCCTGAACTATGCTATTATCCTATTGATAAATTGGCCTTGGTAGCTGTCCATGTTGTCCAACGGTTTCGTCATTATATTTTGCTACGCAAAACGTTCGTCTTACCAGCTGTCAATCCTTTTCAGTTTGTCCTCAGTAGGCCAGTGATTGGGGGAAACTACAATCAATGGATTGTTATTTTGCAAGAATTTGATCTCTAGTTCTTGTCAGCCAAGTCTAATAAGTAATTGGTTTTTGCGGAATTAATTTCTGAGCTATCTTGTGAAGAAGACATTGTTTATGAGGAAAGTTTCCCTGACGAACATTTATTCCTCATTTCTTCACAAGATCCCTGGTATAGAGATATCATCATATATCTCCAAACTTCGAAGTTCCCACATCTCCCTCCAAGGATAAGCATCAGAAGTTATGTCACCTTGCAAAAAACTATGTTATAATTGGTGATACATTATATCGCAGAGGGGTTGATTCAATCCTTAGGCATTGCTTAACTTTGGAGGAAGCAGAGTTTGTACTCAATGATTACCACAGTGGAGCTTATGGCATTCATCTATCAGGGCTTGCAATAGCCCAGAAGATTTTCTGTGCCAGCTACTTTTGGCCTTCAATTTTCAAAGATTGTATTGAAGCGGTCAAACTTTTCCATCCTTATCAAGTTTATACTAGGAAGATGCACACTCATCCAGCTCCTCTTTTTCCTGTTATCAGTGTTGATCCATTTAGGAAGTGGGGCATTGACTTTACCACTTGTAATCAACCTTCGGTGGCAAATCACAAGTATATCATAGTGGCCATAGACTACTTTACAAAGTGGGTTGAGGCCATGCCTACTTACAAAAACGATAGTGAAACAGCAACATTGTTTCTCTTCAATTAGATTACTTCACGTTTTGGTATCCCGACAGAGATTTTCACTAACCATGGCAGTCACTTCCAGAACCAATTGATGACTGAATTGGCTCTTAAGTTGGGCTTCCAGTAGAAGCATTCGTCTTTGTATTATCCTCAGGCTAATGCGCAAGTTGAAGCTGTGAATAAGTCCCTCAAGACATTCCTGCAAAGGATAATTGATAAAAATCGCTCCCATTGGCACATCATGTTGTACCCATCTCTCTGGTCATATTGAACCTCTATGAAGACATCCACTAGTTTTACACCTTTTTAATTAGTTTACGGGCTAGAATCTATTTTTCCCATTGAATGTGAAATTCCATCCCTTAAGGTAGCTTTATATCTTCTTCCAAAGACATCTAGTCTCGAAGAACACCTCGTTCATTTGGAACATCTCGATGAGCAGCGTCGAGATGCTTCCATAATAAATGAGACCCATAAGAAAAGGGTTAAAACTTAGTATGATAAAGCTATCCGTCCTCGGGTCTTTTCTGAAGTCGGCCTTGTCTTAGTCTATGACCAAGATAAAGACGCCTTGGGGGTAGGAAAATTCAAGTCTATGTGGTATGGTCCCTTTATAGTAAATTTATTTTTGGGAAAAGCGGCTTATGAATTAGTCAATTTTGAAGGGAACAAGTTGGCGGAGCCCCGAAATGGGCTCTACCTTAAGAAGTATTTTGCTTAGGTTCCGGCCGAGCAATTGCTTGTTTGTATATATTGTATTTTTGTACATATTTTTCAAGCATTTTGTGATATCGACCTTTTTTTTATCTCCTTTGGCAGGTGTTGATGAATGACTTGATATATTTCAAATTTGCCGGTGGTGCTAGTCGGCACACTCGGAATCTCGCTTCTGCAACTTGGGTGATTTATTATCCATCTAACTAGTCGATGGTGTCAAGGGGAGTATGTATTGGTCTTGCTTCAAATAACATTGCCGAATATACTGTCATTGTTAATTTACTATCTGAAGCAATTTCTTATGGAATTGATTCATTGATAGTGTATCTTGACTCACAGCTAGTAGTGTCATAATTAAATAATATTTATCGGGTTCGTGATCCTTATTTATATTGACAATTTTTTAAAGTGAGGGTGCTGCAACGATCATTTGTTTATATTACATATGTGCACATTCCATGATCTGTAAATTCATTAGCAGACTCTATCGCTAATCAAGCATTAGATTGGCATATCAATCATTCATCAAATTAAGAAAACATAAAAATTTGGATCTATATATATATATATATCGTAAAACTGCCTGTTTATAAATAAAGTGTGTTCAAAATAATATACAAAATTGGGAAAAAATGCCCATAATCATGTCCAGTCTGTCTACAAACCCAGATCAAGATGAGCAGCTAAAAAGTTAACTACTACATTGGCCACACCCGAAGTATGTAGACCTAGTCCCGTGGTACTCCTACCACACGGTGTTGCATATCCTCAGGTAGATCCTTTATGGCTATCATCAGTACCTGGTGAGTCAATCTCACCAAGTTTCTTTGAACTGCATATAGGACCCTCTCTATCTTAGTTGTTGTCTCTTCAGCACCTCTTCTACGATGCTTGTGCCTCGGAAATCCATCTGGTCTCATTAGACCCACATCTAGAACATGGTCATTTTGTCAGTATTTTTTCCCATCAAAAATATTTCTAAGTTCATTTCATATTTACAAAAGAAAAAAAAAATCCTAAAAAATTGTTATGTATGTCTCCCCATGTTGTATTTGGTGGCAACACCAAGTCTGGATCTCCTCAGAAATCCATGCCAGCATACGGGTAGTCGTCGATTGCAATGATCTGTTGATCCCACCAGGTGAAAAACTCATCATTGAAAGTCATCCTTGGCACGTCCCTACCTCCAAGGTGTTTCATCAAGTTAGCCCATCTACCCATCCAAGGATATCGAGGGCTGCTGATAGAGACAAATACCTTGGGACGTAGCCCAGGTACCTTCTTGAAGAAGAAGGAGCATAGAATAGTCCCATATCCAAAGTTCTTTTTCTGGCCCTTTTGAATGGAAGTCAGCTGGCTCTTCATGTTGGTTAGAAGAGGTGTGCACCAACCAAAAACCATGGTTAGGCATTCCACTTCCAGGCTCATGGACACCCGTGAAGCCTAATGCAGTGAAGCTGATCCATTTACCCTCGTAATGGTAAACAACAAAATCCTCATAGGTAAACTATCCACGTATTTGATTGGAATCTGACTTCTAATCTTTTTCGAGTTCCGAGGATAGTACTATGTACATTGTCTTCTACTGAAAGACTACTCCTTTTCCTTCCGATCGAATGCACAACCTCCCCTCTTTGGGAGAGACCTGTAATAAATAGATGTCTTCCACCTCAATCCTTAGAGGCATCTGATCTATCATGAAGGCATCATCCTCTACACTCCAGTAGTAGATCAGTAATTCGATTAGGTGCATGTTGGCTTTCATGTCCAGCATTTTGAAGAATTTCAACAAGCCACACGCTCTCAATGCATCTAGTGCATTTTGGTCGTTCATTACCTCATTGTCAATTGTGGTTTTCTCTCTCTCTCTCCATGTGATGGTCATCCTAAAAAAAAAAGAGTTTTAGTCATTAGATTTTATGTTTGAACTTCAACTCGCGTACATGTGGGTTCCATTTACACACAGTCGCATGTAGGGTCGTCATATACGCGGGTTGGTCATAGCCAACCCACGTGTACACAAAGTTGGATTTTTTGACATGAATTCCCATGGTCAAATCTTAATGAAAACTTCTAAAAATAATCACAAAACATTGCAAGAATGATTTGAGGGTTACCTGATAATTTTGAAGTGATTTGAATGGTCCAATTCTTCAGAAGCAAGTTTGCTCCTTTTCTGTCCACAGCTCTTTTCCAAACAACAATAAGAATTTTGTGAGTCCAAAATTCAATATATAGCTTTGAAATTTCAATATTTTTTCTCAAAACTCGATTTTTCGTCTCATGAATTTTTTGACTTGTGGGCTTGGATTGTCGAGAATGGGTTATTGTTTGAGGATATTTTAGACACTTCTTTGAGATACCATTTCAGTCCCATGACCGCTGGCCTATCATGGTAGGTATCATTCACTTACTGGGATATAGGTTGGGGAAACCATTTTTTTCCATTGCATCTTGCATACTAGCCTCCGTTCAGTGATACATTAGCCATAGAGTAGACCCCATCGTGTCTTGGTTAGCAAACTATGTTCATTCGTCGATTTTTAAATCATGATGTGATGGTAGAGCCATCCTTTACATGGGCATCATAGTTAGAACCTCACTGACATTGGTTTCCCATGTTGTTATATTGAGTAGGCTCGAGAGTCCTCTTTAGTCCCACCATGACTTGTGCGTTGAAGACACATTCTCCTTGCTTCTACGCTTATTTCTGGCCTTATACCCTAGATGCTCCTTTGTGTTGAGTTGTACTACTACATTGCATTTTGACTATTTTCACCTTCTGGCCTTGAGCCAACTTCACTTGGACTCATGTTTAAGCCACTTATTTGACCATGTCTTATGCAAAATCAACCATGCAATCACTTAGCTTCTACAACTTGACACATCCTTTGACTCATGGAAGGAACATCCCTTTGAGTGTCCTTGACTAGTTTCGCCTCCCTGCATTGAGCATAGGATTGTTCCCATCCCAAGAACTAGATCATCTGTTTATCTGACACTTGTTATTTCCAGTGTACTATAGAATCCTTTTATTCTTTTTCCAGCTTAAAGAAAAAGACAAAAAAAATTATACATTCCAAAAAGAGCGGGAACAGGACAACATTTCCATATATTGTTGGCAGCTAGAGTCAGTCGTGTCGCCCTTGAACAAAGCACTCAAAAGAAAGTATTTCCTCCATTTTAGGCAGGATTTAGTTTGACTTAGGTACGTCGTAACGTTGTTATTGAGTCAGTTCTCCTCCAATTGGTTACCTCTTCCAATCATATGGAGAGTTCGTTCATGCCTCCTGCATGATGAACTTATACGAAGTTATCATTGGCTACCATATAGTCATCACTGAGCCGTGCCTTTGTTAAAGGGAAGTAAGCTTGAGTCACCCTTTCTGCGGTGTCCCTTAACCTATTTTTTAGTCGGCCATCCCTGGTTTTCAGTGCCATGTTTTTCATCACATCAGTTATATTTGTCCTCTGCTCATGCCGATTTGAGAAGGTCTCCATTGACTTCTTGCTAGCGGGTCTTGTCCTTATAGACAATGACATATTGCTCTGAGGGAAATCCTAGAGCCGCACCCTGGCCCTATTTTCATTATTGATAGGTCACCTTGTGCTCAGCATCAATCAGTATCATGGGTCTTTGACTGAGTGGTTTCCCTTGTGCTCAACATCAGCTTTCATTATCACATATTGGGATTCATGCAGTGCCTTAGTTTCCATTTGACCCTATTGGTATATTCCTTGCCTCTGTGTTAGCGTTCATTATTGGTTGGTTCAGAGGGCTTCTATCGTGCGCTAGCTACATCTTGTGTATGCCAGAAATGTGCTTCGGTCAGGTTACTACATCTTTTTTGTCTGATTCCTTCCACATTATTGGCCTACGGGTTACACTCACACTAGATTGATGAAGGATGCCTTAATGCCTTCCTTCTAGTGGATATTTTCTTATCGACTACGACTCATTACTCTGGGATAAAGATCTAGAGTCCATTTGGCAGTACCTTGGGGTTTGTAGTCATCACTAGAATATTCCTTCGCTATCGACAATGGGAAAACATCATTGTCCCTTAATTGATAGATTCTTCCAGGTTTTTGATTCCAGCTCATTCATTCGCACTTGTTAGATTGTATTGGGTACCTTGACTCTCATTATCATTAGCGGTGAGTATTATCGCGTTTGTTAACAGTATACGTCAATGACCAATAATCAAACGATTTCTCACGTGGTTGACCTCAGAGCATTTATTCCCATTGTGTAGAAATGTACCACGGCGGTCGGTGAAGACCTCAGGTTGCATGAGCATGTTTTGGTTCACTTGTCAATTGCTCTTGTTACTACTAGTCGACACCATCCACCTTATACGTTGCAGTCCTTCACAACATCTTATATGCTGGAATCTGAGTTGTGATGTAGTATCATTTTATTCCATCATGTTCACTTGGTACTATTGGGATCAATTTTTGATATCAGTGGTCAACTTCATCTTTAGCTTCATTAATCATCTTCTTATATGTGATATTCAAACATGTAATTTTTCGATCATGATCAAGTGATCCATTATGTGCTTTCAGTTCTTTATATACTTGTATAAATAGTGGACCACTTGTACTTGATATGTAGACATGCTTTACTTTATCTGAGCATGGTTATGCCCACCTTAGATAACAGTTTCTTTCTAATCTCTTTTTGATGGCTTGGCAGGCTGAATTCTGGTGAAGTCCTTCTCATTCTCAACATGATTCCTTTCCATATAATTAATAAATTTCAGCCATCATGTACCCCTTATGACCTTATATATTAGGGGGCATCTGTTATAGTTCCATTTACCACCCTTGGTACTTGTGATGCTTGGTTTACGGCCTAGGGCAACCCCTCCTTCTAGACTTGGTCCAAATATTTTAAAAACAATGTTTTATTCCTTGTACGCTACCTTTCCCTGAGATAAAAGCGTGTACACGTGGGTTAGTCAATACCCAACCCACGTATATGTGTTAAAACACATAAAAAATTAAATTTCCTCAATTGTGGGTGGAGTTCACGGGATATACCTGTTGATTACCTCCTAATTCCCGTGGCCCAATTGTTTCCCAACTAAAAAACTAATTGGGAGAAGTATAAATAGATTTCTATGGGAAGGCCTTAAGGGGAAGAGAAGATATAATTATTATACTGAGATTATCCCTAACTGAGTTTGAAGTATCCCTGTGCTTCAAGCACTTCCCCAAGTTTCAAGAAACCCTTGTTAACTTGAGTGTTGATATTCTCCCACTTGCTTGAGATATCATGGTATTGGTTAAGGAAGGAGCTTGTTGAAGACTGGGACTGGACGGATCTAAAGGATGGTTCTGCTTGGAGCTAGAAGAAGAAGAGTTAGGTGAATTATCTTCGTGTTAGTTATAGCTTTCTACAATAAAAAGAAGCATTGTATTGCTCCTAAGATTAACTTTTTTTATGCATTAGATACAACTGTAAATGTTATTTTGATGTATAACTAATCATTTGCTTATATGATATAAAGTTAGTTTCATTAAAATTATTTATCTATATGCCGCTATGTATGTTCGAATTGGTTTATTTGTAGATCAGAAGATCATTAGGAATTGCAGAGGGTCTGAACCTTGCTGGAACTACCCAAAGGAAGGACATTCGGGTATGGTCGCTATCACATAGTTTTTTATATAAGAATGTTGTCTGATTTGTATGAGTGTTTCTTACTATAGTTTGCTCTTGCTTTGGTGGGGTTCCAACCCAAAGCCCTAGGGTATTTATTCCCATAACAACAAGGTTTGCAAAACAACCTGTTTCTAGCATTTTTTGTCCTTTTTTTAGTTTATTGTCACTCCTTTTTAAAATGTACCCTTTTGAATAATAAAATGCCTTAGCTTCTTGCTCTATGGGATGTGATGAGAATATGCATAAGACATTGTGGTAATTGAGGATATTAGTTAGTATTAAGTATGGAGTTAAAGTCAGGTTGGCCAAATCATAGAGAAATTCTATGTTATAATTATGGTGTATGGTTACTGGTGGGCTCCAATATTGCAGCAATAATGCTGCAACTCCTGGGACTCCCTTCTTTACTTTTATCAACCCGGTAGTTCGTAACAAACTTGGAAGTGATGGTGTTGTATGCACAAGTACTAGCTCTTGCCGCAGCTGTCACTTGGTCAGCTAGCACAAGTCTGCTAGAAGCTTAAGCCAACTTCTATGAGCTCTGAGAAGAAGTTTTTTAACTAATGAATGGAAGCTAACTCAAAGGAAGCTAATCTACTTGTAGAAAGAAACAAAAAAGCTGAGAAGAAATGAAAACCCTAATTTTACCAGCTAGCCCTACTGATGCAAGAAAGAGGATGCAAGCTACTGGAAGAGACGCCATTGACTTTTAGGAAGGTAAAATGCATGTGTCTAAGCTACCTCTATAGTAAAATCTGAAGAAAACATCTTTTTTGCATTTTTGAATAAGTTGTCAAAATTATCATGCATGTGCTTTAGCTGTTTTTGACTATGCAGAGACGAGGTGAGGAATGGAACTGACGAGGCACTTGCAGGAGGTTGGGAAGGTTAGAAGAGGGCCTAAGGGGTCCTTATCACTCTTCCAGAGAGTTTCACAGTGTTTGGATATCAAGAAACGGCTTTCATGAGCTTCTACAGTAAGTCTGCAAGGGTTCTACAGGATGTTCTGTAATTTCTACAGGATGTTCAGAAAGGGGATTTTGGAGGGTTGATGGAGGAAGAAAGGTGAAGAATTGGGTATGGAGGTGAGATGAGGGTGTGAGGAGGTCTAGGACTTGGTGGATGGAGCTAAGGAGTGATGAGGATGGTTGGATTTGTTCAAGGAGGAGTAGAGCAATGTTGCACAAAAATATGGGAATTAGGGCAAAGCAAGCGAATGTGGCAAATGTAAGACAAGAATCTGAGTTAGAGGATGGAGCAGGTGGAATTGATGGAGTATGAGCAGATAGAGAAGTATTACAGGTGCTCTACAAGTTGTTTCTCAAACTGAACAAACAAAGACTCAGAAAATCAAGGACCTAGTTACTTTAACCTAGTCTGACCTAGATAACAGCAAAGAAATTGAACAGAGGTTTATTTGCAACGAAATCATGTGAAATAAATATGCAAATAAGCAATCATGAACCTGAGCATGTAACCACAACTGCTATCAACTTCTGCAAATGAGAATCTAACACTAATAATTGCATGATGAAGCAAAGACAATGTTTTTGGTGGCAGCAAGGACACCTTGGTCTTAGCTCATGGTCCTACTGAGGGACAGGTGAGATCAAAGGTGCTTGATAGCCTTTTTATGAAGATATTCTCTTTTATTAACCTATCAAATCAATCTGAACATGAAAAGCCTTTTTAATCCTCAACAATGATCTAGGTAACCAAACGAGATTTCAATCTACTTAACAGAAATTATTTTGCAAAAACATTAAAAACAAATAATAGTACACAAAGGAAGCCTTGGCACTTGGGCTGGGCCCAACCCCAAGAGCTAAAGTCTCCTAAGTAAAGCTCATAACTGATGCCAAATAAAGCTGCTTTCCATTACTCAAAAATAACCATGTCACAAAGAAGGTTGTACAGTAGCAACTACAAAATGAGCTGAACAAAATAACTGCACTAT
>APFE030330572.1:0-11180 GCA_000404065.3 Pinus taeda
CCTTTGATATTATTATGCTCATTAATATTTTCCCCTTGTCCTTCTCTACTTGATTGGATCAATGTGGAAAACACCAAAACATAAAGAAGTGAGTGTAGGAATGAGGTTCCTAGAATAGATATAGATGTCATGGTTCTACACAAAGCTTTCCTTACGCAAGGATCATATTTTCCATCAAAACATCATCGACCAAAAGGTGTAAACCAAGACGAAGAATAAGGACTAAAGGTTAGCCAAATGTTGCAGTGTCGCAAGGCCCTTTTCAATTTTTCCACATGCATTGGAACCAAACACACACTTCATATGAGACTTATTCAAAAGAATGAAAATACAAACCGAATACCGAACATGACAAATAAAAAAACAATGAAGGCATACCATATACATAACATAGGGCACAATCCTATACTACCATTGGAAATATTGTTTCATATCTTAGCCATTGATAGAAAGAGAGTCCATCTTCCCATCCAAATATTAGAGGTGATAAGTGTAGTGGCCAAGTTTCTCATGAAAAAAACAATCCTATCCATAGGGACTGGAACTTAGTGTGTTTCCCTTTCTCTTCATGGGATTTATCCCAATTCAATGCTAGGTCGCCCACATTGAATTCCCTCTTCCCTGCAAAATTCTTATCAAACCATATCTTGATATGTTTATGATGAAGAAAATATTTTTATTTTTCTTCCCTCCTTTCTTCCTATAGATTCAAGGGTGTTTTTATCCTACCCTAAACCAAAAGATAAGGGTTACCCTAAGACTCTTGTGAAACTTGAAGGGCAGACAGTTAAATGTTCAAAGGTAGGTTGGATTCTTTACCCTACACTAGAAAGTAATGAGAGGTTTTCAGAGAATTTTTAGGCATGATACAATCAAACCATATAGTATTCACCAAAGCATTGTGTTCATTCCTTTGTTAAGAGAAGACAATATTTTTTATGATACATATAAGGTTCTTATTGGTTGGCTCAACAAGACTATTTCCCTATGGATAATAGTCAACTAAATGTTTTAGTATAATACCATTTATAATGCAAAATCATAGAGTTTAAGTGATGATAAATATGTTGCATTATAAAAAACAAGTGATTTCAAAACATCGAGCCTGGTAATAAGGTTTTGCTTGAGGGAACTGATGACTTCCTAATCATTCACTTGCTTGAGAGGAACCACTTTTGTCCACTGCGTAAAGTAGCTTGTAGCAGTAAGAATATAACGATGTTGCTTTGATGAGTGTGGAAAGATCTCACTAATAACATCTAATCCCCATTGTTGGAATGGTTGTTCTACAACAATGGGATGCAATGGGGCAACTCACTCCATATCTCATCCAACACATTTCTAACAAACCGAACATTTGCGGGGATAAGCATAAGCATCTTTGAAAAGTGTGGGACAATAGAAATCGACCAGCATAATCTTGTGCACAGTCATTAAAGACATCTTGAGGTTTAAAATGGGCCTCCTAAGGAATATTGTAAAATGATAGCGAAAATAATAAAATAAGATTAGATTACATCATCAAATTTTAGAGGGAAAAAAGAAAACACTTTTTTTTTTCAACTCGTATTTTCAACTTATCTCCCTATGGTCTAACTCAAATTTTGAGCAGGAACACTCGTTGGATGCAAAATTTAATTCCTCATCCAAGGATTACCCATGTTTCATACTTTCAATGGACCCTGCTACACAAAAAATGAGAAATACATGAAAATACGAGATTGAAAACACATTTTTCATGTATTTATCATTTTTCATGTAGCAGGGTCCATCGAAAGTATGCAACATGGGTAATCCTTGGACAAAGAATTAAATTTTGCATCCAACGAGTCCTCCTGCTCGAAATTTGAGTAAACCCTTAGGGAGATAAGTTGAAAATATGACTTTAAAATTAATTTTTTTTTTTACTCCAAAAATGGTGAATCATCCCCCATGATTGACATCATCATATTGAATTCTATTAGTTCTTATAATGCTGATTTTGGTTTCACTTTTTTGTTTTGAGGCCCATTTTTGACATTAGAATTTCTCTAATTAGTGTTGCCTGCGAAATGTCCTCTAACTAGTCCGTCATGGAGGTCACACAATACCCTTTATAAATCAAGTGCTTCCAAGCATCTGAGCAAGACCCCATTATGGTGCTTCCTGAACAACACTATGTGTATCAATTGATATGATATTGATTGCAATCTAGTAGCCCTCTTCTATCTTACTGATAAATGAGAGGGCATGGTATCATTATCAAGATATTGCGACACATCAACATACCAAAATGTAGATGCGTCAGTGGGGGAAGCTTGTTCGATATTATACATTTCCATTTCCTTCTCCCATCCAAAAGAGTCATATTCTGGTGAACTTTTCACTTCTACTGGTAGCTGGCATAAATCATGGCCTTTGATCGTGTGAATTGGCTTGAACTCAAGATCTTATTCTTGCAAGTTGGTCATTCAGTTCGCTCTTCTTTCACCTAGATCTTGTTGGAAAAACATCGATGTAACAACTAGGTGTGGCACAAAGATAATGACATGATTTTTCATAAGACAAGGCCTAAAATGTTTTACAGCCTTGTAGACTGCGTAAGCTTTTTTATTGATGGTAGGGTAATTTAGTTCAAGTCCTTGAAAGCCGACACTCATGAATGATATAGGTTGTTCGTTATCTTGATCATCCTTTTACGTTAGAACGACAACGAGAGAAGTATCAAAAGTGAAGATGTACAACATAAAATATTTTCCAAATTTCGAAATGTATAGAGCTAGTTCTTTCGTGATTTCTTGCTTTATTTTTTCTTAGCATGTGTCACTTTCAATTTATTAAGCTTTTGCAAGTGCCATTTTCACTTTTCGTTTTGTCACAAGTGTCGCTTTTGATTTTTTTCACTCCTACATGTGTTACATTTGTTGGAGAGTTGGCATTGTTTGGATGGCTAGTGGTCTAGTGAAGGCATGTACAGGTATGTTTTCATTGTCTGGATGGCCAGTGGTCTAGCGAAGGCATCTATAGGTGTGTTGGCATTGATGTAAACAGTCATGTTGGGGAGATATGTTGGGAAGTTGGCATTTCATAAATGTTCGCAGGACTGTTGGCATTTATGTCAACCATACTAGCATGGATGCTTGTTGCAACAGATGTTGGCAGTGATGGCCCAGGAGGAATCCCATGCTGGTACATGGCTCTAAAGGATTCCTATGGTAACTGCAGACTTCAAGAAAAGGATCACCTTGGTGGTCGTGATTCCATCTGTCCGGAGAGTCAAGGAGCAGAATAATGTTAGAGGGCTTGGATCCATCTTAAAGGTAACAGATGGGCTCAAAGACTACATCGGACCCTCTCCATTGGAAAGTTCTCTGAATAAACTTTCCAATGATATGTGTAAGTCCATAAATGGTTTCCTAGTTCAAAAGTTATGGCCTGCTGAAGTTCAGGGATTTGAAGCCTTAGGCAGGAAAGAATATCGGCATATCGGAGATCGGCGGTCTAGCATATTAGCAATCAGAGATCGGGATGTATTAGTATCAACATTATTGGCGATTGCATATTGGAGGACAGGAAAATTGACTCATCGCAATGTCAGAGATCGACGATCACAACATCTGAGAATGTTGTATCACATATCGACGATCAGAGGAGATCAGAACCTGGAAGATCGACAGATCAACGCATTTTAATGTCAAAGATCGGTGAATCACAATATTGCAATGTTCCAAGTGGTAAACCTTTTAAATGTTGCAATATTGTTAAAACGTTGATAACATTAAAAGTCACCGACAATGCCAACAGAGAAATAACAAAGGAATTCACCGCAAAACCTATGGTCAACACAGGACAGAGTGGTAGCCAAAACTTTGGATTCTAGGGTTTCGCTGCTTCAAATAGGTCATCATGGAATTTTTTCTATAACTTGTTTTCTATGAAGTTTCATAAGCGTAAATTAAGACCCATTTGAGACGAAATCGTGTTGAACCTCGTGTCCAAATTTTAGATCTTGTCTCGCTATATTTTCGGAGATATGAGTTGAGGAAGTTAGGGGTTTTGTAGGCTTTAGAATTCCATCTCAAACAGGCCATCGTGGAATTTTTGCTATAATGTTTTTTCTACGAAGGTTAGGAAGATGGAATTAAAAAACATTTGAGCCAAAATCATGTTTCACCTCGTGTATGAATTTTAGAACTTGATTCGCTATATTTTCATAGATATGATCCAAGGAAGTTAAGATTTTAGTAGGCTCCTAAATTCCATCACAAATAGGTGACGTTGGGGAAATCATCATAATGTTCTCTCTGAGCATCAGATTAAATTTCCTAAAAAGTGACAGAAGGAGGACAGACTGTAGTTTATGGGGTATAATTTTCAGTTCTGAAGTTTGAAAAAGTGACCCGTGGAACGTCTTACAAATTCGCTCTACTGAACCCGTCTATAATCAGGCCATCGTAGGAAATTGGGAATAACCTTTTATTGAAGAATCCAATCTCGATCAAAACTGTAAGGTTGGAAACAAGACTCAAAGGGCTACCACAAAACAAAATTTTAGAACTTGGAGATGCAAAATAACATAGTTACAACAGTTTCAAGATTGAGCTCCAAAAAGAAAGAAAAAGAGATATGAGTAAGTTTGATGGCAAGGATCTGGTAACTTGGATACTACAGATGGAGAAATATTTTGACCTACATGATGTGAAACTGTTGAAAAAGGTGCATATTGCATCTTTGTATTTAGAACTGAATTAGTTTGCATCGTATAGAGGGCTTTGTTCTCGTAAACCACTTGCCACCTAGTCCATTTTCATGGAGGAAATGATAACACATTATGAGGATACAAAGAGAAACACCTTCTTTAGCCAATTGATAAATCTCAAACAAAAGGGTAAATGATATTCTAGAGAAGTAGAGGATTATTGTCCTCATAGGGACTTTAAAGGAGAACATTCAACATGAGGTTCATCTTTGGGAACCTGATTCATTGGAGAAGGTATTTAGGTTAGAAAGAAAAATTGAAAGAAAAATTATGGAAACAAGGAATCCTACCACTCACAAATATAAATATGGAAGTGTTGATTCTCCTAACCTTCCACAACTTACAAGGTTGACACCACAACAATTTTAATAAGAAGGAGAAAAAGAGCTTTGTTATAGTTGTGATAACAAATACACTAAAGGTCATAAGTGTGCTGAGAAGAAATTATTTTACATAGATTGTGAAGAGGAGGAAGAAAAGGGTCAATAAATGTCAAAAAAAGAGGATGTATACCAGGAACCAACATCAGAGAAAGAAGAAATGAATCTAACCACAACAATTTTAATAAGAAGGAGAAAAAGAGCTTTGTTATAGTTGTGATAACAAATACACTAAAGGTCATAAGTGTGCTGAGAAGAAATTATTTTACATAGATTGTGAAGAGGAGGAAGAAAAGGGTCAATAAATGTCAAAAAAAGAGGATACCAGGAACCAACGTCAGAGAAAGAAGAAATGAATCTAACCACAACAATTTTAATAAGAAGGAGAAAAAGAGCTTTGTTATAGTTGTGATAACAAATACACTAAAGGTCATAACTATGCTGAGAAGAAATTATTTTACATAGATTGTGAAGAGGAGGAAGAAAAGGGTCAATAAATGTCAAAAAAAGAGGATATATACGAGGAACCAACGTCAGAGAAAGAAGAAATGAATCTAACCATATCTTGTAGTGCATTGGCAGAAATTACCACTCCTTAAACTCTCAAGGTAGATGCATAAACGGAGATAGTGAACAAATGTTTGGAAGGATATCTTCATTTCTTTGTATCTGATAAATAAACACAATGGATCAAGTGGTTGCCTGATCCAGGTGGATGTTGGTGGCCACCCACCTAACCCATTTGGACCCCCACAACTGTCTCTTTCAGTCTTTTCAGTTTCCGTAATTGTAGCACAATTTACTATTTTTAGCAGTTTTTCGGGTCCTGAACTTCCGGAGCCGTTTTGAGGCTCTAAACGACGTTTTTTGGGAAATCTGGGGGCAACATGGGTCCAGGGACCGATGTTGCCCTTCCCAAAGTGGTAGTTCTCGGATAGATCTTTCTAACGAGCTATCATACGCGTCAAACGGAGATCGTATGCCAAAGTTACGACCCCGGGAAATTGATGTACCAATTTACCCAAAACGGGGCCCACAATTTGGCGTTTCATCTTCTAAGGGTAGGTTTTGGAATGTGAAGGGTTTTCCATTGTTTCTCAATAATAAATAGGCCTTCGAGCCTCATTGTAATAGAAGTTTGGAACAGTTCAGAGACATGTAGCCGCACATCTCTTCTCAGAGATAAGCTACCATCGTCCTAGCTGGTTTAATTCCAATTCTGGTTGTAAGCATATTTCGGTATTTTCCATTAATGAAATGAAGTGTTATTTCCGCTGCATCTCTTTATTTATGGTTATCGCATCTCTGTATTTATGGTTATCTCTGTAATCTATTGCGTTCCTGTTTAAATCCGGATCACTTATAAAATAAATAAATAAAATCAGATGTGGCTATTAAACAGGGTCCCAACCTTTGTGGTAAAATAATCAAGTTACAAAGTGGCGAGCTTAAGTCGATTGCAGATTCTCAGAATATTCCGGGATTGTCCGAAAATCTGCAATTAGCTTAGGGATAGTGATCTGAATCGGATCCATAAATGACTGACAAAGAACCTTGACTGTATCGGGATGAAACAAATCTCTAAAGAATCCAAAAAAGCATCAAAAACACCCTGAACCAGTGGCCATGGCAGCCGATGTGGAACGACGAGGACCTAGGTCAAAGTGCACTAATTGAGGCCCATGGAGACCACGTAGGTGGCAAAAGTAGCCCCTGGGAGCCCCAGATTGGGAAAAGGAGGTGATTTTCGATGCACGATTAGCCCATAGCTGAGCAAACAGGGCCAAAATGGGGGAGCCTTAAGCACTCGGTCACGTTGGGAGCCGGAGAACCGCAGGCGGAGAAACAAAAAATGCTAAAGGACAAAGGCGGGACCTGCGCTCTGGAAAACCGATGGTATTGATCAGGGCACCCTTCAATGGTAAAAGGTTTTGGAGGAGAGCGGAGCGATCCCACTCATCGATCGACGCGTGGTGCAGAGGTGAGAGAAAAACCACCGTGATCCCGTGCTATCGGTGAAGCAAGTCAACCGTGCTCGACGTGCGTAAGATGTTGGATCTGTAGGAGCCCATATCAGATGGCTGAGATTGCGCTCGATAGAAAGAAGTAGAATCGACAGGGAATTAAGCCGCCATTTAAAGGGATTTGGAATCCGTTTGACCGTCACGGTGGACAGAGAATGTATCTACGACATAACGGAAGAAACGAACCGACGAAGCATGCTGGCACCCATTAGATGGAGACACGTGACCACTTCCCAAGCATTCATAATGACGCCGAATAGGGAACTCCAAGCGCAGCTGCAAAAGGTGAATCGACACAGGCGGGAGAGGAACCGAACAGGCACAGGGATCGAATGGTTAAAGCCATGAACAGAGATAGTTGAAGAGGGGGGATTTGGAGAGGAGTCCAAACGACCAATAAAAATAGTGAACAATGAACCCAGAGAGGACGGAACATAGAGAACAGTAAAGCCAAGCAGAGGAGACAGAGGGCCAAGATGACCATAGGCAGCGTCGAGCACCAAAGAACTTGAAGATTCAAGCCTTGCCATAGAGGAATCTATCCGAATGGAGCATCACATTTGGCTCTTTCCACTGTAGACCAAGGGTCACAGAGCTAGTAGGAAGAAAAAGAGTCTGTGAACTTTGAGTGGCTTGGGGAATCCAAGAACCACCCTACCTAGCAAAACCTGCTTCAGGAGAACTCATATTGAGTCCCTGTATTGTAATTTCTCTGCTGTAAGACACAATAAAATAAGGCCACCACTTAAGCTGGACTGGAGACGTAGCCCTGGAGAATAGGGTGAAATCCTTATTAAGAACTGTTTGTGTCTTTGTGTTGCTTACTGTATTTCTCTGTTGTCTTTCCATTTAAATGTCTGTGCATTGGCAATCTGATTGATCCATTGCTTGAATAGCACAGAACACACACCAACACATGAGTATGTAATACCTTTTGTTTAACAAATCTTCAACTGAGGTCACTCATAGGGTGATTATCAGATCAAGTGGTATCAGAGCTCTAGGCGGTAAGGTTAGACAAGCTTGTGTTGGTTTAGCTGTGAATGCTCACTAGATCAAAGCTCAAATTAGGAGAAGGAGAGTTGGGGGAAACTAATCCTGAAATTGGGAGAGTCTATTCTCATAAGACAATGTCAGAAGAAGGTTCTATAGGGCCAGAACCTCAATTCATAGAAAGTTTCCTAGCTATAAAGTCTATGGTAGAAGAAATGTATAGGGACTTTAGAAAGCATAAGGATGAAGATTCATCAGGCTCTAAACGAGATAAAGGAGGAGATGAATCTCATTCCCATGACCACTCAAAAGGAAAGGGGAAAGAAGAAAGCTTTCCTACACCTCCTAATAGCCCTGTGCATAATAAGAAAGCATGCTTGATTAAACTAGATGTTAAATTTGATTTTCCTATATACGATGGAGAGCTAAATGCTAAAAAGCTGGACAATTGGATTAGACAAATTGATGTGTATTGCAGAGTATAGAACATAGACTTGGACAAGAGTATGATTCAGTTGGCAAGCCTATTCCTAGGAGGCACTGCCTTGGTTTGGTGGGAAGGCAGAACCCAAGCTGATATGAAGAGGCATGGTAAGACCACCTCTGTCTGGAGTGAATTTGTTGCTGCCATCATCCATTGGCCTACATGCAACAAGCCATGATGAGTTGGAAAACTCTTCAGCAGTTGAAAGGGCAAAGTGTGCAAGGGTATACTAAAGAATTTAGAAATAGAGCATTGATGTTGGGCATCTCGTTAGACTCACCAGAAACACTTTTAAAATATATTGGTGGTCTACACAGCTACATGAGGCATACCATCCTCATGTTTAATCCCACTAGTATAGATGAAGTGTCTGTACAAGCTACTCATCTAGAAGCTAGAGGAAAGAATGGGAATCCAGAATTTGGGGGACCATCCCAACCCACTGTAAGAAAGAGCAAGGAGAAAAGAAAGCAAAAGTGGAAAGCAAGGAAGGCTAACACTACACAACAAGGCAAAGCTTCAAGCACTCACTGTAAAAAGGAGGGGCATGATGATGAGCATTGTTGGATTTTGCATCCAGAGCTGAGACCTAAGAAGTCTGAGGGAAAGAAGAAGAAGACTGCTACAACTATTCAGTGAGATTTGGGGTCAGACTCGGGAGATGAAACAATCATTACAGCCACAGGTATAAAAGGTAAGAGTTCTGAAGCATCTACTAGTAATTCTGCTGAATCTGTTATTGATGAAGAACATGAGAGAAAAAGACATGATCTTTTACATATTCGAGTTGTTTCCAAAAATCAAAAGATTGATACTTTGTTTGATAGTGGCTCACAAGTAAATTTAATTTCTGAAGCAATTGTAAAGAGATTGGGATTAGCAACTACACCTCATAAGAAACCTTACCCATTAGGTTGGTTGAATGATAAAGCACAACTACAAGTGACTAGACAGTGCAAATTCAAGTTTTCTTTTGGGTCAGCATTTGTAGATGAGTTTGAGTTAGATGTAATTCCTTTGGATATATGTGGAATTGTTTTAGGAAGTCCTTACTTGTATGATAGAAAGGCTATTTTCTATAGAGCTGAGAACAAGTATCTACTTGTTAAAGATGGAATCGAATACTTTGTAAGAGCTCACAAGCTCAAGAATAATTATACTCTCATAAACTCAGGACAGATGAAAAGAATGATAAATTCATGCAAACAGTCCTTACTGATGGTTGTAAAGGAAAAGACACCTGATAAGACCAATATATTTGAGGGCTGTAATGTTGATCAGCAGGCTGATATAAAAAGGATTGTTTCAGGGTATGATGTCTTATTTCAAGAACCTAAAGGTTTGCCACCCAAAAAGGGAATAGTACATGATATTATTTTGCAGCAAGATGTTCCTTTTCCTAACATTGGGATGTACAAGTTGTCTGCTTTAGAGAACGTTGAAATCAAGAAGCAGGTGCAGGAGTTGATCGAGAAAGGGTTCATCAGGCCTAGCACATCACCATGTGGGTCACCAATCATTCTAGTGAAAAAGAAAGATGGCTCGTGGAGAATGTGCACTGATTACTGAGCACTGAATAAGATAACAATAAAAAATCGTTATCCCCTTCCTCACATAGATGATATTTTAGATCAATTGAAGGAAGCCATTTATTTCACCAAGCTAGATTTGCACAGTAGATACTATTAGGTCAGAGTTGCAGAGCAAGATGCATGGAAGACTGCTTTCAAAACAAAGCAGGGATTGTATGAATGGCTAGTTATGCCTTTTGGCTTGACCAATGCCCCTACTAATTTCATGAGATTAATGAATGAGGTACTCAGACATTTTCTTGATGATTTTGTTATCGTGTATCTGGATGACATTCTGATTTTTAGTAAAACGTGGGAAGAACATTTAAAGCATGTTAAGCAGGCATTAGATGTTTTGAAAAGAGAAAAACTTTATGTTAAACTCTCCAAATGTGAATTTGGCAAAACCTCTCTAAATTATTTGGGTCACATGGTAGGGGGAGGTTGTTACCGGGAATAGTGTCCACTTGTAGCTACTATTCCCACTAAGACTGGTAGCTATCTTAGAAACAAACAAGTTAAAACTACTTTCGTTTTCCTTTATGAAAAATAGATAAGAGGGGAACAGGGGACACCAACCTTTCTCTTGTGCTTGGTTCCTTGCTCGGTTCCTCTACTTCTCGATAGATCTTTGTCGCTCCTTCTTTGTATACACAAATTTAGAGAGCACCTGTGGAATCAAAGCAGCATAATACCATCGAAGAACATAGATCTATATTCATAAATAACATAGGACCAGATATGTATTAACCACACAAATGCATATACAATCAAACATACACGAATGTGGAGGAAAACATGAATAGCTTTATTAATATCAAGAATAGCAAGAGGATTACAACCAATTGTTCTGACCCAGCATCATCCTCCAGTGATCCAGGTGGATATTGGTGGCCACCTGCCAAGTCCACCTGGACCCCCACCATTGTCTTTCTCAGCATTTTCAGTTTCCTTAATTGTAGCACAACTTACTATTTTTAGCAGTTTTTC
>APFE030330572.1:30337-44361 GCA_000404065.3 Pinus taeda
CTCTCTATTATGTCTTCAAGAGCAGAGTTTTACAAAAGTGAGCTCAATTTGAGTCTCAACACAACAGATACAAAACAATAGGAGTTTACTTGAATCCCTCAAGTCTCTCTGAGTACAGAAACTCTCCCTCTCGCTCTCTGTCTTTTTCTTCCCTCTGTCTCAACACTACTTGCCTCTATCTCTGTCATTCAATGGCTTTTAAGCCAATTGACACTGTCTGTTCGTTTCCTCTTCTGGGCTCTCTAGCTCTTGGCCTCTATACGCTCAAATCTCCTCTGAGCATTAAGCAATCATTGCTAAACGGTTTTAGGGATGGTGGCCACCTGTTTTGTAATGGAAGCGACCATCGGCGCCTTTGAAATCCCCAAAATTGTCGTTCTCTGCTTACACAGAGAAACACATAAAAACACGGGAAAATTCGCCAAACTGCCATTTATCGGACCTCAAATATTATCAATTCCGCCTTATAGCTCCATCGGGTCTGCCTTTATATTGCTATCTCATGTCCACCATTGATCTGAGTGATCTCAATCCAACGATTGAGATTCATTTCGGGCGGCTTATACGTATAGAGATTACCCGCCTGAAAAGGCAGTTTTGCCAAGCCATGTGTCATCCAGTGGATAGAATATGGCAGAGCCCGTCTAATACAACTTATCGCCTAAGGCCCACCTGAAATCCCGCCCATTACGGAACTCAAATGAGATAAAACTGCATATATAATCCTTTCGGGTCCGTTTTATGGCTCCGGACGCCTTTTCTTTGTATTTCGTTTATTTAACAAAAATGTGAAATACATAGAAAAAATCGTTTACTGGAACTCAAAATATATTAGATTTCATCCATAATCCCTTCAGGTCCAGCTATCGCAAGTCGCCTTTGTATCGACCCTACTCCTTTGTATTGCTCCGATGCGATATTGCGATATCGCATTCGCATATCGCTGATCGTTCGGGCAGCGGTTAAGTCCTTAGAGATATATATATTATATATATATATATATATATATATATATATATATATATATATATATATATTATATATATATATATATATATATATATCTGTAATATATATATATATATATATTATATATATATATATATTAGCGATGCGATATTGTGGTTGAATTTGGACCATTGATCTATATGCTTGATCGATGGTCCTCGTTTAGTCACATTGATCACTAGCGCACTTCCCATAAAGCCGCCTCCGATAGACCCCTCTTGCCATCGCCGATTGCGACATGTTAATCAGATCTGGGCCGTTGATTGGCCAGATCCGACGGTTCCTGTGCAAAGTTGTTCAACCCTCCGATAAACTCTGTTTTTGGCCATTTTGCATGTTTTTTCTTTGCGATAGTGTTTTCCACCTTTTTTTAAAGGTTTTTCTTATGCGATAGTTTTTAAGTATTGAAGAGTTAGAGGGTTTTTAGGATCCATTTTGGATCATCCACCCTTGATTCCATCCTTCAAATGAGGGCAAGTACCTAAGAGGTTTCCCAAGGTTACGTATTTCATGGAAAATGGAGAACTCATTTAATATTCACCATTAATACATCTCACTCTCAACTTAAGTTTTCTTTTTTGGTTCATGTATAACACAATAATTAGTTGAGATTGAAGTAAATTTTTGTTGATAACCATATGCAACAAACATTCAATTAAATGAGAAATAGGACAAGAAGCAACTACTAAATATGAGAAGTACTTAGAGTTTTATGCTTTTAGAAACAATGAGAAGTGTAGGGTTGAGGTTAGCTTTTATATAGTCATAGAAACAATATCAAGGTGTGTGTAAGGGCTATATAGTTTTTCTTTTCCAAGGAATTTTATGTAGAAAATTATTTGTATGTTTCATGCATTTTGTGTTTTAATATAAATAGTACCCAGTGTAAACTCACTAGTACGTCTTAGGGTGCATATTTTGGTAGGGATATCAAGTGAGACACAACAAGGTAGCTAGATAAGAGATAAAACTTGAAACATCTTGTATGAAGTTTAAAATTCATCTTAAAACACTCCATTTAGCTCGCCAAACTCCTAATGATTAATAGTTAAAAATAAAATTGTTTACAAGATTGATTTTCACATGAAACAACAAAAATTACAATTCGTGAATCACTTTTCAAAGGAATAAAGTAAGAAATTATGTTAACTATAACTAACATGTAATGGCATGCTTTAAATTATGCACTTGTTCTACTCAATTGAATCTAGCATTCTTCAATCAACATGAAGAATTAGTTTCTT
Organism: Pinus taeda; assembly: GCA_000404065.3. Classification (NCBI taxonomy): domain Eukaryota; kingdom Viridiplantae; phylum Streptophyta; class Pinopsida; order Pinales; family Pinaceae; genus Pinus; species Pinus taeda. Next base: position 32,590 of record APFE030330572.1, read on the forward strand.
TATAGAATTTATTTCATTTTACATTTGTTTTTGTCCTACATTGCTTTTTCAAACAATCTCATTTTAAATCTTGTTAGATCCCTCTGAAATATTGATTCCATTTTTAATATGCAAATTTGACCTATCCCTAATTTCTTATTGTTTTACACAATATAAAATACAATATTATTTGGTTTCTATCTCCTAATCTCTTATTACTTAACATAATCTTTCTTCCCATAATTCTTTTAATTTTTCACACATTCATGTTTCACATCCCATCTCATGTGAGTTGGTTATTAATTATATTATTATAAAGTTTTCACACAAAAAAATGTTAAGCTCCCATTATTCTTTCACTTTCACTTTCATTATGGTAATTGAAATGGTTTATATAATATTATTATTTTATTTAATATATTTTCTCACTTAGATAACATTATTATACGTAAGTTTTCAATATATTCTTTTTGGTCCATTAACACTTTCCATCTATATCCCATTCTTCAAGCATCCATTGTGATTAAATTTATTTTCATACTCCCTTTTACTTCATGTTGATTAATTTTAATTAAATTTCTATCATTGTTCATTATTGACCTTTCCTATCCCTACCTAATAGATCTTGTCAAGGCCCCCAATTCTATTAAAATAATGTTTCATCTATTAGTTTATTAATTATAACTTACCACAAATATTATCTTTTAATCTTTTAACAACTTGTTCTCTAGTGTTTACGTACTCCTTTGTCTGGTTTTATGTTTTTAAATATACTTGGAGCCATGTTTCCGGTCCATGAAAACACATTTGGGATGAGAGACTTAAAATTAAGGATATACGTGGAGGGACCCATGTTTCCGGTCCATGAAAACACATTTTCCCATTCAGAAAGTAGGACTAAACGTTTGGGTGAAAGCGTTTGATTTCTGAATAAACATTTGACCCGCAGATGACGTTTACCAATTTAATTTTCATAAAAGCTACCAGAATGACGTTTGCCCTAGCCTATCATTCTTTGTGCGATTGAGACGTTTGCGCGTTACCCATCAAACGTTACAGTAATGCCAATAACGTGGATGACCTCATATTTCATTTTATTTTAAATCACGAGCCAGGTTTTGTCGGAGGTCATGTGAAAGGAATGTCCTCCCATATTAATTTAATGGCTTTTAGCTCAATAAAATTGATATCTTCTCATTCTATATATCTAAGATAAAACTTCACATGTGTTAATGTTTAGCAATATATTAACAAGTAATATACTAATAAGGTGGCATAGCATTGTGGCTTAATTTAAATAAAATATTTTCATGTTACGATATGCTATAAGAAGATGAATCATGGCAAGTATTTTTATATATTACTCAGTTTATAAAATCAAAGTTATTATAGTTGAATTTATAGGAAATTGACCTTGTAAGCATAATATGGACTTGTTGTTATAAGATTAAAGTTATTATAGTTGTATTTATGGGAAATTGATCTTGTAAACATAATGTGGCATTGTGGTTGAGAGGAATTAAGTGGGATCTCCATTAACTATAGTTAAGATACAAAGATTTTGTCTTTACTTGTAAATTCTAAATGACAGTGTTATATGGGCTAATGTGGCATTGTGGTTGACTGAAATTAGGTGGGATCTCCATTAACTATGGTTAAAATGCAAAAAATTTGTCTTTACTTGTAAATTCTAAATGGCAGTGTTATATGGGCTAATGAGGTGGGATGCAAAGATTTTGTCTTTACTCGTAAATTCCAAATGACAGTGTTATATGGCTAATGATTGCAATGTCAAACTGGTTGTTAGACTATATATAATTTATATAATATATATATATATATATTATATATATATATAGGATTCTATATATATATAATATATTAATATATATATATATAATTATATATAATCACTTGAGTTTTAAGTTGTTGGCAGTGTACGCATTTTGATGAAGTATTAAAGCTTACTACTGAAATATAATAAATCTACCTATGTTCAGAACAGATGATACATTACAACCTAAATTTGATTTGATTCAATGGTACACTACCATGCTTACTTGAAATCATTGCAAAAACTTCAACCTATAAAATTTAAGATAAATAAATAAATAAATTTTTAATTAAAAAATACTAAATTTTAATTTGCAAAAATCTACAATATTTTTTGTTTTTGGTCAAACTTATATGGGTTTGTCCAAAATATCCCATGTTTTATCTCATAATAAAAGTTAGAAAAGATGATTGAAATAAATTTCTTCCGCCTCCTCTACACTGAGGAGATCAATCTAAATGACTTAATGGGCTTGTACAATGTGCTAATTGATATGATAGAAATCTTAGCACTATTATTCTGGCTTTATAAGCTTAATTTCTAGAAAATTTAATTGCTACAACAACTTAATTTTATTGCCAATTAGTTGGAGACCGATTAGAATGCTATTTAGAAATTTAAAAAAAAACAAAACAAAACAAAAAAACAGTTTAAGAAATTTAAGATTATGTAAATATATATCTTTAAATCAAGATGAGTATATATTATTTTCATTTTTTTTTACTTTTATCTCAATAATCTCTACTAATAAGTTTTCACATTAACTCTTTCTTTGCACACTTGCTTGAAATCTCTCAAAAATAAAACGAAAGCTTTGACAACCACCTGCTAGTGAGAATTCCCTTCAAAACTTGTGCTTGAAATCCCTCAAAAATTAAAAGAAAACCCTGACGACTACCTACTGGTGAGAATTCCCTCCCAAAATTTCGGGAGGGAAGTAAAGAACTCGAAAAAGTTAAAAGGAAATCTAAGAAATTTTAACACACCTTACAATAGTAAAATTTTAATAAACCTCACCAATTTTGAAATGTAAAAGCCTATTTGGCTTCGACAAAATTCTAAACAAAATTCAAATAAATCAATAAAACTTAAGAAAAAGTATTAGTAGTCAAATGTACCGAGTAGTGGTTGTTGAGCTTAGCTATAAAAAGGAAATGCCCTAAGGAGAATTAAAATCTCTCATAATATACTAGATATAAGATTATTATTATATTGCGAACGCAAACAATAAAAGTAAACAACAGTAAATATAATATGAGGAATACAATGTTGATTTATCAAAAGAAAACATGCAATATGTAAATTGCAATTGAATGTAACTATAAAGGGCGGTACTAATCTTACATTCCAATATAGTAAATAACTGAAAGCCATTAAATAGTTGATTGTGTTATAATATGAGGAATACAATGTTGATTTATAAAAAAACCATGCAATATGTAAATAACAATTGAATGTAACTATAAAGGGTGGTACTAATATTACATTCCAATATAGTAAATAACTGAAAGTGTTGAAGATAATGGAGAATATCCTAGAATAGTGTAAATTGGTTCACGTGACCTCAGGATAGGAATTAGTTTCTATTTCTTTGGTTATTGTTTTAACTTCCCTAAAACCATGATTACTATATAATGTGTGATGTACATGAACAATGTAGAGCGTTCTGCGGAGCCAAACTCTTCTGGTTTAGACTCTCTTTCGTAGAGCTGCCCAGTGGGTTTTATTTATTTTAATACAACATTGCCATTTTTATCACGGTATTAGAGCGTCAGGGTTGAGGAACCTGTACGCTGAGAGGAGGGTGCGACTAAACCAAAATCGTCACAGGTTTCAGGAGAATAAATGTGACGATTACTCAAACACACTTATCTTCACCGTCTTTGATATTAGGCGTATAGCTACGACAACGTCGCAGATAAGTGGTGTACATCTGCGACGACATCTCATATAAGTAGTGTATATCTGCGACAATCATGTAAACAACAAAAAGGCTCCGTGGAGGCCGAGAGAAGGCTGCAAAGGCTGACAACAGAAAATTGTTTAGAGGCTGTGAAGGAAGCCACAGTGATTTGTGGGTGTGCTGTGAGATCAAACAACATTGAAGATTAGTGATCTGTCTTTGTCACAGATCTGGGGTAAATATGACATCTTCTTTTAACTATCGATTTTATTTTATTTTTTATTTTTTTTTGTGTAAATCGCTAAGATGAATAATAATATGTTTGAAGCATGCTTGAATGAGCATAACAAGCTTGATGGTTCCAATAATGCAAATTGGAAATTCAAGATGCAGACTTTGTTAGAAGTGTAGAGGTCTTGGACGATTGTAAATGGGGATGAGCCGAAGCCAGCGGTTGGAGCAGCATCGATCCCAGATTGGGAGAAGTGAGAAGGTAGAGCAAAGACACTGGTGAAGATGTCAGTGAAAGACTGCATCATACACACATCGGAGAGTGTAAGATAGCTAAAGAGATCTGGGGAATTCTGAAGGATCTGTATGAGATCAGGAATACAAATTGTCTTTTGTTTCTAAAGGGCAAGATCTTATCCCTAAAGATGGAGGAGAATGAAACAGTGGTTGCCTTCATAGCAAGGATCAAAGATCTGAAGAACAATTTGGCAGACATTGGTCATACAGTTGACGATACAGATCTTGTAACAATTACCATGAATGGTGTGACCGATGACTACCAAATGTTCATCACTGGGATAAATGCGAGAGAGAAAATCCCGAAGTTTGAAGAGCTAGCAGGAATACTGATGCAAGAAGAAGAAATAAGATCGACTGTGAAGCCCTAGAATGTCAATCTTGCATTGATGGCGAAGAAGAACTTCTTCAAAGGGAAAGGAGATCCACAACAGCAAAATGGAGGACATTCACAAAAAAGACCAAATCAGACCCAAGGTATGCATCCGAATAGAAACAACTCTGAAATTAAATGTTTTTATTTTGGAAAACTTGTTAATATTGCCAGGGAGTGCAAGAAGAATAAATATCATGAAGAACAACAAAAGCAGAAACGACATGCAGGTCATCTCGTGAATGAAAATCATGTGCAAAATTTTAGATGTTTATGGCAGATTTTGATGAGAATGTTGATGCAAACATCTGGTATGTAGATTAGGGAGCATCAACACATATGACATGGAACAAGCATTGGTTCGAAGATTTTAAAGAAATCAACGAAGGAGCACAGATTTACCTCGTTGATGATAGAAGTCATCAGATCGAAGGGTGTGGGAAAATTTCTATCATTCTACCTAATGGTAATGTGAAACAAATTCATAATGTCATTTATGTGCCCAGTGTAACAAAGAACCTGATTTATGTATCCATGATCACAAATCAAGATCTTAAAGTTGAATTTTTTAAATCTAACTGTTATATTATAGATCTGCTAGATGGCATGAAGACAATTTCTATAGGAGTTCGAACAGGAGGTCTGTACAAGTTGGATGTAAGACCTGCACTAGTTCGAGCCTTGACAGCTACAAATTTGACTACATAAGAGCTATAGCATCAAAGATTTGGTCATATCAAATACAATGATTTGCTGTTATTATAGAATAAGGAAATGGTAATAGATCTTCCTATGCTAAAGCAAGTGCATAATGATTGTGATGTGTGTACATTAGGAAAAATGCATAGAGAAGAATTCTTTGTTCAAGTAGAAAAGAAACAGAGGGATATACTTGAATTAGTGCATACAGACCTGTGTGGATCTATGTAAACAATATCATTAGGAGGTGCACTATATTTTTTACTATTTATTGATGACTGCACAAAGTTTTCTTGGGTATATTTCTTGAGTAAGAAGAGTCACACATTTGAATACTTTAAGTAGTTCAAAAACATAATTGAAAGGCAAATAGGGAAACATATAAAAATTCTCTGGTACAATCAAGGGGGAGAATATAGGAAAGATGAGCTTATCAACTATTGTAAGGACCATGGAATATTGCAGTAGTTCATAGTACCCCATACTCCACAGGAAAATGGAGTAACTAAAAGAAAGAACAGAACACTGGTGGAATGTGCTAGGATCATGTTGAAAGGTAAGAATCTTTCGAATGGTTTTTGGGCTGAAGCATTGAATATTGCAGTTTATTTGAAAAATAGGAGTCCTACAGAGAGTCTTGAGTTTAAAACTCCTTATGAAGCATTATATGGATTTAAGCCCGCACTAAAACATTTAAGAGTATTTGGGTCTAAAGCATTTGCACATATTCCAAAGGAAGACATAAGAAACCTAGATTCAAAAGCCATCAGATGTACCTTTATAGGGCATTGTTCACAACATAAAGCTTATAAATTATTTAATCCCTCTACTCACAAAATTTGTCTTTAGTAGAGATGTCAAATTCCATGAACATGATCATGAAGAATCTGATGAGCACAATCAAGAATGGGATATTCCGTACTTGATGGAAGAAGAAGCACAAAAAAATTAGGATCAACAACAGACAAAGGCAGAAGATGAATGATCTGAAAATGGATGGTACTTGTTTAAGGGTGCAAGGTATCCATTTCCAATAATTGCAAATGTGAGCTATAAACTTCAAGTGACCTCTAAAAAGGTGAAAACTTCCTATTTCTTATACAAAGATAGAGTGTAGGGGCATTCACCGGACATGTCACCTCTAAAGAGAGGATGAGTTCCAGAGGCTACCTGGCCCTCTACAGGCTCTACCTAAAGAAATAGCAAAGTAAACATTTAGAAGTCTTTGACATGCACATACTTGAAGTTTGATGTCTTGCGGAATAAGACAAATAAGTTTCTGTAGTTGAATAGGTGATTATGTGTATATGCAAGTTATGTATATTTGTTGTTTAACACTTTATATCAATTTTGTTTAGAATATCATCTTCAGCAGATAAAGACACCAAAAAGATAAAGCAGTTCACCCCTTCTGGGCTACATCTGCTAGATCAAACCTCTCCAACTAGACTTGTCCTCTTGTATTAAAAATGCTACAAAGGCTAATACAAGAATATGAGTGTCTCAAAAGACAGATCTGATTGTAAATACAGAATTAGAAGATAGGAATTAGCTAAACATGCTCTTTCCCAAGCATTAAACAATGAAATTGTACCTGACACAATACTTTCCCCAATTGGCCCTAGTGGCCCTTTAAACTTGCATGGAGAATTTTGAGGTGAATATGACCTCAATTGGTTCTGAAACCTCTGCCATTAGACTTAGAAGGTCGAAAATAATAGACATAGGCTTTTGAATCACCAAAAACGGATGAACATAGCCCCCAAACAGCTCAAGCACTGAAATGGCCCTAGTGGCCCTGAAAGCTTCCCTGAAGCTAAACAGTGAGAAGAATGCCTCAACAGGCAAAACGAGCTACAAAAATGGATTCATAATGCTGAAAACCTTTAGGAATGACCTTCGTTCCACATTCACTAGCTGCACAATTCCCAAGGCAACGCCCAAACTGATTTGGCCCTGGTGGCTCCTGGAACTTCCACGAAGCTAAAACACCTGCAAATGACCTCAAATGGCTATGAAACCTGTGCCAATGGCTTCAGAAGGTCGAAGAGACCCAAAATCAAAAAACAATTCGTCCAAAACGGACTTTCCTAGCCAAAGTTGTGACCATTTAATCCCAACTGCCAGTTGCCCTTGAAAAACTCCAGCTAATTGTAGTGGAGATCCAAATAAGTCCGCCAAATATGGCGGGACCGCCCAAATTTGGCACTCCGCCAAATCCGCCGCTAACTGCATGCTGGTTCTGGGTAGTGGTTGTATGGAGGCGGTCATGTGAACGGGGTTGGCCCTTGGGGGCTGGCCCGCTTTGGTTTCACGCCGAAACAAATTTAAACTTTATAAAATGTTCCCACCATCCTTATAACAAATACGCCCCACGCAGTGCATTGGTAAGGCACTGCACTTACCCACCGGTGGTCACAGGTTCAAACCACAAGTCGACCAAACCCAAAAATTTTAAACGTATGCCTTTGCTGACGTCACCCTGGGCCACGTGGCGGCCTCCGGGCCTGCCATGTGGCAGCTTTTGATTGGCTGCTCAGAAGGAATATTCCTTGGAATATTCCCAAGAATATTCTAAAGAATATTCTACATAATATTTTAAAGAATATTCTACGAAATATTCTACAGAATATTCTTTTGTAAATTTTTTTTGAAAAATAAAAAATTAAGGGTTATTGGGCGACTTTGTTTTTGGCATAACTTTCTCATACGACGACCATTTTTCAAACCGTTTGCGGCGCGGGAATCAGGAGGATGAGATATATCCGGTTGTTCAGGTTTGAGCTAGTTCTGAGCACTTTCATTTTTTACCATTTTACGACACTTGGTCCTGAGCTCGTGTTCAATGAACAACAGATATAACAGATACAACAGCAACAACAACAGCAGATACAACAACAGCAGATATAGTAGATACAACAACAATAGCAGCAGCGGGAAGAAAAGGAGAATGATGATCAGACAAAGTTTGAGGCTACCCCACCTCTCAGGAGATCATGTAGGAAAGCTCAATTGCCTATAAGATATAGGGAAAATGCTTTTATAGCTAGTATGATGATTGTGGTTGAACCTTCTAGTTATAAAGAAGCAAATGAATTTAGAGAATGGAAAACAGCCATGGAATAGGAATATGAATCAATAATCAGGAACAACACTTGGGAACTAGTTGAACTTCCTAAAGGAAAACAAACCATAGGTTCTAAATGGTTATACAAACCAAAGATTAATGCAGATGGAACCATAGAAAAATTAAAAGCTAGATTGGTAGCAAAGGGGTATTCACAAAAAGAAGGTATAGACTATGAAGAAACCTTCACCCCTGTAGCTAAACTAAACACTATCAGAATGTTAATTGCTTTAGCTACTAAGAAACATTGGATGATACACCAACTAGATGTAAAGTCTACATTTTTAAATGGAGAACTAAAAGAGGGGGTTTATTTAGAGAAACTTGAAGGGTTTGTCCAGAAAAGGAAAGAACATTTAGTCTATAGATTGAAGAAAGCACTTTATGGACTAAAGCAAGAACCCAAGTCTTGGTATGAAAAGATTGACTCATTTTTTCTGCAAGCTCGCAACAACAGAAGCAAAAATGACCCTAATCTTTACACCATGCAAGATGAACAAGGGCGCATAGTGATGATTTCTCTATATGTAGACGATTTGATCATTATAGGTGACACTAAATATCTGATCAAAGACATCAAGCAACAGATGTCACAGGTGTTCGAAATGAAACACCTTGGAGAATTAAGATATTGTTTGGGTCTTGAGATCTGGAGAGATTTAGGACAAACATTTATGTCGAAAGGAAAGTATTTCAAAGGCTTGTTAGAGAGATTTAGGATGGATCAATGTAAGCCTACAGTAGTACCATTGCAACAGAACATCAAATTGCAGAGTGAAGATGGCTCAAAGGAGGCATATGTGAAACTTTACAGACATCTGGTTGGGATTCTAATCTACCTAACCACCACTATTCCAGATTTGGCTTATGCAGCTAGTGTGCTAAGCCAATATATGTCCATGCCACTTGAAAGCCATTGGAATGCAATGAAAAGTGTTTTGAAGTATTTACAAGGTACTGTAGATTATGATATTATTTACACTGACTATTCTGATGTTAGATTGAGAGGATTTGCAGATTCAGATTGGGTTGGAAATGTAGATGATCACAGATCCATAACATGTTATGCATTCAACATTGGATCTAGGGTGATCACATGGAGCAGCAAGAAGAAGAACACCATATCCTTGTCCTTAGCGGAAGTAGAGTATCAAACCATGTGTGCAGCAACGTGTGAGGCAGCTTGGTTGCGGAGACTTCTCCGGGATGTTGGGGAAGAACAAATAGATGTAACAACAATCAGATGCCACAATTAGAGTTCAATCAAACTTGCTAATAATCCAATATTCCACAAAAACACTAAACATATTCATACACAATTCCACTTCGTCAAGGAGAAAGTGCAATCTAAAGAAATCCATTTGGTATATTGTAATACATGTGATAATGTTGCAGACATTTTCACTAAGCCTCTTGGCAGGATTAAGTTTGAAATGTTTAGGGAGATGTTAGGCATATTTGTGAACCCCTTCTCAATTAAGGGGGAGTGTTGAAGATAATGGAGAATATCCTAGAATAGTGTAAGTTGGTTCACATGACCTCAAGATAGGAATTAGTTTCTATTTCTTAGGTTATTGTTTTAACTTCCCTAAAACCATGATTACTATATAATGTGTGATGTACATGAACAATGTAGAGTGTTCTGTAGAGCCAGACTCTCCTGGTTCATACTCTCTTTCGTAGAGCTAACCAGTGGGTTTTATTTCTTTTAATACAACATTGCCATTTTTATCAGAAAGCCATTACATAGTTTATTGTGCGAGTAGTAGCCACAAATTTAGCTTGCGCTGTGTCCTTCTGAAAAAAAAAAGATAGATATCAGTGGTTGGTATGACAAATAGCTTAAGTAGTTGGTATGAAAAATAACTAAAATTAGTATGACAAATAACTAAAATTACATTAAGTAATTTACATGAACTTAGTAAACACATACTCAACCAGAAAATTAAAGGTGATAATCTCGGTTAACTGCAAGCCACTATCGAAACCCATGTGTGTCTAACCTATAAGAGGAACAAGGCCCATGCAGTAGTCAAAGCCTTCTACTTATATGAGGGGAGAAATTTGCAGAAGCTTTGAAATGTGTGGAACCTGGGAAGAAGTATGTATTTGTGGGGACATACCAAATAAAAACCTTGTTAATTTTAGATAACAATATATATATGAGGAAACAAACCCTTAATGAATTGAGTCACCGTGGAAATGGAATTCTCCTTTCAATGACTTGGAGAGGAGGTTTACAGTGCTCTTATTCAACATTCAATTATGATTAGCCCTAACTTTATGAGAAGGAAAAAGGAAAAATACATAACCCAACTATAATGCTCTGGTGTGAACCCTAAAAAGAAATAAGGAAACCTTCACGTTTTACCTAGCAAGAACAATTTAAGATTTGGTGGACAAGCCTGAATGGAATGCAATCTCCTTTGAACATCATCTTGTTGGACGGCCACAAGACGACATTTATGAGAAAACCTTCTCCTGAACTTGAATAAGGACCTAACAAATGTCAGAACATATAAGAAAATGTGTGGAATCCTTTAAAAAATCCGTGTTAAGCACACAAATACATATAAGTTACCTTTAAACGGTAACCAAAAACCCTTGCTAAGATTGAGAGTGAACCTTGGAGTAAAGGGAAAAGAGTAAGAGTGGTTGCAGGGTCAAAACCCTAGAGCAACTCATAGACATAAAGGCAGGTGACCTACATACAAGAATCAAAACATTATTAAATTGCAAGAATACATGACAGTAACAAAACAAGAATAAAAATGAAAAAGGGCTCATAAATTACTGAACAAATTTCATCTTGTACTGCCTTCGAGCCTCGCCTTTGGAATCTGAGAGTCATGCTCGTTAACATGCAAGAAACAAGAGAAAATTAGGCAGGTAGAGCCATATAAGAGAGACAAAATCTTCTCGGTTTCTCGCAGAGCGTTGAGTGTCATAGAGGAATGAGAAAATGAACTAGAGATGCAGTAGACTACTCGAATTAAGCATAACCCTAACCCTTCTTGTTGTTGGATTGCTTCACATAATCTCCATCATCCGAAACCAGAGGCCTCGTGAAAAGGGCAAGGTGGAGCAATAATTAGCATACCACATGGAAAGTCACATGATTAGCCATAGGTCAGAGTGCCACAAACTTCAATATTAATGCTACATACCAAGGTTGTCAATTGGAGTTGTCAGCTCGATGTAAGGTACTTTGCATACTTTGTGAAGTTAAGAATTGTCACACTTCACCACATTTCCAATAACTTATTCAAGTACTAACTACCCGGGGTACAATAGGCATCATTGCACAATAAGACTCAAATTTTATGAAC